>JAVJIF010000340.1:0-78106 GCA_038442645.1 Agave tequilana | reverse complement strand
AGGTGATTCCTTTGCTGCGCCCGACGAAGGGAAGTTCGGCCCCAATCCAAAGGAGGGTACCGGCCCTAAGTCTTGCCAACGGAGGAGAACGCGGCCCCAATCCAAAAGGAGGGGCCGGCCCTTGAGGAGATGATGGAGCGGTGGTTTTGAAGAGGTTTGATGGTGGTGGTAGTTTTGGAAAAGGTAAGGGAAAAGGTGGAAGCTTTGGTGGAGTTTTGGAGTTGTGGTGGTTTCCATGGAGATGGAGGAGGAAGAAGATGAAGGTAAGGAGTTTGAAGAAGTTGTAGTGGTGGTTGTTATGGTGGAGATGAAGAAGGAGTTGGTGGAGGTTAAGGTGTTGGTGAAGAGAAGGAAGAGAAAATGAAGTGGAATGGAGAAGGAAAGGTATTTATAGGAATTTGGATTTGTGAAGGTGATGCAAATAAATAAAAGAGATGGGTGTTTGTAAAATGGAGAGGGTGAGGTGTTTCTCTTGGCCAATCATGGCCAGCCATGGAGATGGGTGAGGTGGAGATATTTTGGAGGAGATATTTGGTGGAAGGTTGGAGAAGAAAATGGAAGAATGGAGAAGTTTGGAGAATTTGGTGGAAAGAAAAGAAAGGAAAGAAAAGGAAAAGGAAAAGAAATGAAAAAAGGAAGATATTCTCTTGAAAGAAAAAGTGAAAATAATTAGAGTGGCGGATTCCCGGGATTCGGTTGCGGATGCGGAAAACTTTCGGGAAAATACCGAAATCGCCCGAAATCAAGTATCTCGGAACGACCCGCAAAAATTCTCAAAAATCAAGAATATTATTTTAAGAATCATGGTGAAATTCGTTTTAAGAAATACTTTATAATTTTTAAATAAAAATCCTGGAATCTGCCGCCAATATCGGTCGTCGGCACCGAATCTGGCAGAAATCCGATAAATTCTGAAAATGCCCAGAAAATGAATTAAGATAGTAAATATTATTCTAAGAAAATATGTGAAAGCGGTTTCTTAAAATTTGACTCCATTTGGAAATTAAAAATCCAGAAGTAGGTCAGCGGTGCTGGTCGACACCGGTTTTGAAGATTTTCCATTTTTATTCAGGAAAATTCCAGAAAATCATAGAAAATCTAAAATATGAGAAAATAATATTTGAAACTAAAATCGGTCAAATCTGATTACCGGAAATACCAAATTGAGTAATACATTAGGATCGGGTCCCCGGTTCAGAGAAGGGCAGACTCTGAGTCCACGAATCCGGATCCAAGACAAAACGATCATATAAACAATTCATAATACAAAACAAATACAGGAAGTAAATCGAAAAATATGATCGAAAAATCTGAATACGCAACTAAGTACGTATTCTGGGAGCGGGGTGTTACATTTAATGTAGGACTAAATGCTTTTAGCTACCTTTAGTCCCCTTTGGCTTTTGAATTAGGCATACTTTAGACTTGAATATCTCATTCATTCGAAGTCAGAATTGAACATGTGAATATACCACGTTCATCCCCAATAGAAGGAGAACACACTCCAACCATTATCCAATTGATTCTATTTATGGATCTCGTCGTAATTCAATTCAAAGATTCACATTTAATTCTTCATATTTCCCAACAATCCCCCACAATGAATGGAGATTTAAGGAATTGACACACAAAGAGACTGACTCTATAGTGAAAGGTACTTTAGAAAAGAAACTGCATCAGTATAGGTGAACTAGATTTTAAACCTTCCATAGCGAAAACTTTATCGAACTTACTGGCTAATCAGTGAACTAAGTCTTGAACTGTTAGTCGTTAGCATAAGCCAAGTCAACAAGCTTCACATAGTAACTTTACAAATCAACTTTGGTTTTCGGTTGTGTCCTTTGACCATGGACATTCTTACATTCAGAGGGAATAACAACCTCCATAGAAATTCCCAAAGGACCGACCCAGCTCTATACTTACATAGGTGATCGTCCTATTAAGAGTAGTCTACTTTACTCCACTTGTTTTAATAACAAGATAAATGCATCATTAAAAGTGTTAAGCTTATCCTTAATCCACTTATAGAAAGAACTTGTGTGCACCTTAGGAATGGATTGGAGTCAAGCTCTTAAGTGCTTACTTGCTGAGTCAATTATAACTAGTTTTTCCTCTTTAACTTAGTCCGTGGGATTTCCATTGCTAAGTGAGGTTTTCATTAAGCTAACTCGGTAAGGTTAGGCTTTAGGATCTATTCCCCTCGATGCGCAGTTTATACGCTCTCCACTTAAACTTTTGATAAACGGATCTGCTAAATTATTTTTTGACGAGACAAAGTCAATAAAGATAATTCCATTTGAGAGCAATCGCTTAACGGTATTATGTCTATGACGAATATGTCTAGACTTACCGTTATATATATAAAATTTTGTGCCCTAGATATAGCTGCTTGATTATCGCAGTGAATGCATATAGCGGGCATTGGCTTTGGCCATAATGGTATATCTTCCAAAAATTGTCGAAGCCATTCTGTTTCTTCTTCGGCCTTATCTAAGGCTATGAATTCTGATTCCATAGTGGAACGGGCAATATATATTTGTTTGAAAGATTTTCAAGATACTGCTGCTCCTCCTAGAGTAAATACGTATCCGCTAGTTGATTTTGATTCCTCAAAATCTACAATCCAATTAGCATCACTGTATCTTTCAAATCTAGGTGGATACTGTCCATATCTCAAGGCATATTCCTTGGTATGTGATACGTAACTTAATACTCGTAATAGAGCAATCCAATGATCATCACTCGGGTTATTAGTGTATCTGCTTAATTTGCTTATAGCGTAAGCAATATCGGGTCTAGTGCAATTCATTAAATACATTAAACTTCTGATAATCTGAGAATACTCCAACTGACGTACTCCAGTTCCTGTATTCTTACGAAGGTCGATGTGTGGGAGAAAAGGATTTGTATTCTTATTTATCCTATAATCCTTGAATCTTTCTATCATCTTATCCACTAGTGAGATTGAGATAGACTGATTCCATCTGGTGTTCTTATGATTTTAATTCTTAAAATTACATCAGCAACCCCCAGATTCTTCATGTCAAAATTGTTGGATAACATTCTTTTAGTGGAATTAATAATTTTAATATTAGTCCTTAGTATCAACATGTCGTCTACATAAACACTAACAATGATACATGCATTTCTAACTGTTTTAGTGTAAACACACTTATCGCATTCATTGATAGTGAATCCATCTTTGATTATGATACTATCGAATTTCTCATGCCATTATTTTGGAGCCTGCTTTAGACCGTATAAGAATTTTATCAATTTACACACTTTGTGTTCTTGGCCCTTGACTATAAATTCTTCAGGTTGCTCCATATATATTTCTTCATTTAATTCACCATTTAAGAATGCAGTCTTGACATCCATTTGATGAATATCTAAGTTATGTAATACTGCAATTGCAATTAACATTCGAATGGAGGTTATTCTTATTACTGGTGAATAAGTATCGAAGTAGTTAAGTTCTTCTTTTGTTGATAACCATTGGCTACTAATCTAGCCTTGTACTTATCGATAAATCCATCGAGTTTTAATTTTCTTTTGAAAATTCACTTACTCCCAATTGGTTTACTACCATGAGGCAGGTTTGTCAATTCTCAAGTATGATTACTTAGTATGGATTCTATTTCGCTATTTATATCTTCTTTTCACATTTGTGTTTCTGGGATAGACATAACCTCTTTAAATGTTTGAGGCTTGCTTTCAATATCATATGCTATGAAATCTAGACCAAAATTTTTTGAGATTCTAAATCTCTGATTTTTCTTGGCTCAATTTCCGTATTAACAACCGGTTGCTTGGGGCTTTATTTCTGAACGCCATCTCATGGGTTCTTTTCCATAAATCTTATCTGTTTCCCATTTGTATGAAAAGATGTCTTCAAAGAACACAGTATCTCTAAATTCGATAATCATGTTTACATGAATATCTGATATTTCTGATTTATGAACTAGAAATCTATAAGTACTACTATTCAAGGCATAGCCTATGAATATGCTGTCCATTGTTCTTGCTCCCAACTTAGTCTTTTTAGACAGTGGTGCTAGTGCCTTTGCAAGGCACCCCACATTTTGGGATAATGGTAGGAAGGTGTCCTTCCATGCTGTAACACCCCACTCCCCGAATACGTACTTAGTTGCGTATTCATATTTTCTGGTTGTATTTTTTTGATTTACTTCCTGTATTTGTTTTGTATTATGAGTTATTTATATGATCGTTTTGCCTTGGATCTGGATTCGTGAACTCGGAGTCAGCCCTACTCTGAACCGAGGGACCGATCCTAGAGTATTGCTCGATTTGGACTTTCTGATATTCTGATTTGACCGATTTCAGTTTTAAACATCATTTTCCAATAATCTATATTTTTCGTGATTTTCTGGAATTTTCCTGAATTAAGTTGAAAATCTTCAAAAACGGGGACGACAATACTGCGGACCGATTCTCGGATTTTAATTTACAAACGGAGTTAAATTCTAAAAACGGCTTTCCTGTAACTTCTTAAAATCACATTTTCTATTTAAATACTTTTTCTGAGAATTTTCTAAATTTATCGAAATTCCACTGGATTTGGTGTCAGCCAGTATTGCTGGTTGATTCCAGAAATTTTAGTTTGCAATTGGAATCAAATTCTTGAATTCCGCTTTCATATTACTTCTTAGAATTATATTTTCTCCTTTCATGTATTTTCTGAGATTTTTCAGATTTTATCAAAATCCGGCCGACCCAGTATAGACCAGTATTAACGGTTGACTTCAGGATTTTTATTATGAAAATGGGATTGAATTTCTAAAAACTGATTTCACCAAAAATCTTTATATAATATTTATTATTTTTGAGAATTTTTGGGAAGCTTTCCAAACTACTTTATTTTTTGAACTTTTTCCGGAGTTTTCAGTGTTTTCCCAGATACCGGAATTTTATCCAGATATTTTACTTTTCTCTTTTTTCAATTTTCTCTCTCCTCGCTAGACGCGAGTTTCACCAACTTGGGTTCAGCATTTAATGTAGGGATGCTCTCCATACTGCATTTAATGCTTGTCCTGCAAGATCAACTCTGAATCTTATCACCATGTCTTTTTGTCCTTTCTGTCAAACGCAAATCTCGCGTTTTTCTCCTGGACGCGGATTTTATCTCCGCGTCCAGTTCATTTTGCCCAAGACGCGGATTTTGTTGCATGGAGACGCAAGTTTATTTGGTGCGTCCCTTTTGTTTTGTAGGAATGACAATGGCAATATTATAATATAATCTTCCTCCCTTATATAACCACCCCCCTTTTCTTTCCTTCTCTTTCATATTTTTTCTTCTTCTTCTTCTTTGGTTCCAGCATGCCAACAGAGAACGTGGTAGCCCCGTAGCCACCTTGAACTCCCTCCTTGGCCGGCCATCTCCTCCACTCTCCCCTCCATTTCTACCACCAACTCTTCCACCTTTCTCTCCTTCATCTCCTCCACCATCCCAACAACCACAACACCATCTCCACCACCTTCTTCTTCCTCTCTTTCACCAAAGTAACCCATTTCCACCACCACTTTCTCCACCATCTCCACCACCACATACTCCACCTTGGCCACCAACGACCACGCCATCTTCCTCTCCTCAGCGTGCTCTTTCCAACGGACCTACTCGTCGCTCTCCGAAACACCATTTCCAAAACTCCATTTCACCATTTGAACTAGACTTGCACCCCATGATTTCTTGGGCTTGGGCTTGGGCTACCGGATTCCGGCCGTCGCCGGCGCCTTCCTCCCCTTTCTCTTCCTTCTTTCCTTCCTTTCCTTTACTTTTCTTTCTTTCTTTCCTTCTTTCTTTTTCTCCTTCCTTTCACTTTCATTCTTCCCTGGCTATTAACCTGCGTCTCTCTCTTCCCCTTTTCTCCTAAAAACCTGCGTCCCACACTTCTTTTCCTGTGTCTCTCCCTTATTTCCCTGTCTCTCTATTTCTCTCTGTTAATTGCTAGACGTGAATTTTACCTCCTGTGTCTAGGCAATTCCTTAACGCGAATCTTCGCGTTCTTGACATTTGTACAACGCGGCCTTCGCGTTCCTGTATCGACGCAACGCGGAGCCCATGCCCGCATCTGTGTCCTTCCTGTATCGACGCGACGCGGAGCTCATGCCCGCGTCTGTGTTCTTCTCGTGTTAACGCAATGCGGAAACCACATCCGCGTTCTTCTCGTGTCCTGACTTGAACGCGAGTCTCGAACCTCGCGTTTGTGGCATCTACGCGACACGACTCCCGCGTCTGCGACCCCCCGCGTCTCACTCTCAAACTCGCGTCTCCCTGTACATACTCTCTCTCCCTATACATACTCTCTCTCCCTGTACACACTCTCTCTCTCCATGGACTTCTCTCTAGCTCTCACTTTCTCTCTCCTTTCTCTCATTCTCTTTCTCTCTCTTGATTTCCTCCTCTCTCTGTATCACTTTTTCTCTAACGCACTAACGCGTTGATTACCTGGATTTCGGAGATCGGGAATTTCACTGTGTTTTCTGAAGACTTAGGCGAGTGTTCTCGCTTTCCTCTTGGCTTTCCTGCTTCGTTGGATCGACTTGGTTGTCTTATGTAATTGTGTCTGGAACTAACACTTTCTCTGCAGGTACCCAAACCTCTGGGTACAACCTTTGACGTTTAAAGTCCTCTGGACCTTCTCTATGCTACGCCTGGTAGGTGGATCTAGCGTCAACACTTTACCGCGTACTCCGTTCGAGTGTAATTATCCCGTGAGCATGGCATCCCGTGAGTAGTAGTATAGCGTTCACACGCTTACTGCGACACGTGTGTCTAGCTACGCTGCGAGCGGTAACCACGCCGAGCGTGATAGCATTTAGTATTGTACATTAGCTTCGCTCCAGCTTGCTCAGCTCTACTTGATTGTGTTCAGCTATTACTTTATCTCTTGCCAAGTACTTGCTTGATATGTTAACACCTGACATGCTTTTGCTTAATACCTACCATCTACATGCTAATACCTGACACCGGTCTATATCACTTGTCAACTGTTGTGTCATCACCTGACACCCGACTTGTTACTTGACACTTGCTTCTGATTATAACATGACTTATCACTTGCCTCTTGAAAATATTAATACTTGACCTGTGATTATCACATTTTGGGAATACTATACTTGTTATCCTGTATTGTATATACAGTGACCTGAATCTATAGTACTCATGTACTCATGAACTCCTGATCATGCCTTGCACCCGCCACTCCCGTAAATTGATAATTACATAATAAATCATAAAAGGAACAACTTGAATCGGGACAGGGGAAACTTGCGGCTATCAATATATGTTTGTGTTTACAGTGGCACTAGGTATGTTGTGCAACTAAAACTCCGGTCTGACCTGTGGGCCTCCAGGCGACCGAGGGGAGTGCTGGCTCCCTCTTTCTTGGTACCATCTTGATAAGGGCATTCTATAAGACCCTCCTGTACGCCTTGCGGCTGGTTCCGAGCACCAGTAACGGAACGTCCTGGACCGTGGTCCCGGGCATGCACGGGACCCACTGTAAACATTGTTCGTTGATACCCCCGTTGGTTTCCAATAACAACCTTACTTTACTCAGATGTAGATATATGTGCGCTGGGACGCTAGTTTACATATCTAGACATCGAGGTAAGATGAGTAGTAATAATAATAATAATAGATGCCAGCTATGAATCTGTAGTATGCCTTGCCATGTTTGCTCGTATCGAATTTTACTTCGGATTTTCGGTTTTATGATTATTATACTATACATGTTCATATCCTGCTTTCTACTTGTATTCTATCCCGCCTGTCTCCTGCTCTTATCTAATCATACTGAGTCTTCCTTACTTGATATCAATTACTGTATATCTACTTGCTCCTGCATGCTTGTGCCTTCATGTTTATGATCCAGATTTATCGATACACATGTGCTTATCCATACTCGCCATCCGGCTTTCGCATCACCACTCGCCGGGGAGTTCTGACTCCTCTGAATCCTCATGTCCAGGTTTTGGAGCTTGGAGCGTGTGGATTCTCCCAGTTGCTGATCAGAGTGGCGCAGTGGTAGCGTGGATCTTCAGCAGACCGTCTAGAGCCCCATCCTTCCTGGCCCCCTTGTTCGGCTCTAGAGTTTTCTTGTTATGACTCTGAGCCTCCATTTATACTGTTCATACTTGTACATCCTTTGTATTTTCGCATTTGCTCCATGTTGGTGATGTAATATTATTGTAATATTTGTCACCTCTGGTGATAACTTTGTAACTGTACTCATGTGTTGGAATGTATAATGCACCACGTGCTTCCGTACTCTGATTCTTGCCTGTACTGATGCTTAGCGTATATACGTGAGGGTATTTCTGACTTGCGTATATACGTCGCAGTAACGTCCCAGTACCCGCCGGACCGGGGCGTTACAGGGTGGTATCAGAGCCTAGGCTCTCACATCCTCAGCACAACCAGTCGGCAAATTAATGGTAAAGAAATTTGCAACTGGAATGCATGAGTCGTGGTTATACAATCCAACTACAAGTACAGAGTTATCCATTCTCTCTTGATAATCTTACCCTTGAATTCTGAAGTTCTCCCATCCTTTCATGCTTCAGTTTCTCGTTATTCTTGAACCAACTTAGACATGAAAAGACTGGGAAATCATAACAGTTCTGGTTCTTCTTAGAGTGGCCCTAATGGAGGAAGTGTTTATTTGAGATAATTTCTGCAAAATAGGATGAAGAACTAACAAGAACAGACGAAGGTCCCACACCAAGAATCCTTGGTTACACTAAGCCAGGCAATATGTTGGATTTCAGGAAATTACAGCCGACAATCTTTTCAAGCATGGAGGAGCCCTGGATGCATAGCAGTGGCCGGTAAACATGATGGATCTTCTGAAGTCAACTCGGGTCCCTGATGAGAACCAAGCGAAAATGACCAAAGATTCTGTTGAAAGATATGGCCAGGACGTGGTGGTTGGTGGAAGCAACGAGACTGGAAAAGCCCATCACTTGGGACCAGTTCTCGAAGGATTTCTATGAGAAGATTCTTCTTTGTAATAGCTCAGAAAGAAATGAAAGAGCAATTTATCAAATTGCAGTAAGAAGATTGAATTGTAAATAAGTACACTGCAAAATTCCTAAGGCATGGTCAGTCGGTGTCTTACATGGTGGCCGATAAGGAGAACCGAGCAAGCAATATTTTAGTGAGACCTGAAGATGAGGATCAAGATGCTTCTTATTCCCAAGCAGCCCAAGAACTATTCTCAAGTTTTTGCCATCGTCCGGGAAGTAGAACGGACCCGGAGAAGGAAGATCAGGATGAGATGCAGATGAAGTTGGCTAAGAGACCCTCTCATTTGATGGAAGTGAAGACTCAGACAGGCCCCTGGATGCACCACTAGCTAAGCCACCCCTCCAATCTTGCCCTCAGCATATGACATGTGGGTATTGTCTAAAGTCGGGCACCTACAACACAACCGCCAGAAAGGTTATGAATTATGTCATATATGGGTCCAGAGATTAGTTGAAAAGTGACTGTCCGTTCAAGAAGGCAGAGAACATCGCACAGATCAGATCAACTCATCCAGTATCACCATTGTGAGGGAATCAGGGACCTACTGGCAGAATGATCTCGCTTCATCCCCAGCATCAAGCATGGAGTCATACACAAAGGAGATCAAGAACTAGGGCACATGGTAAAAGGAGGCAAACATATAATCTGACTCAAGAGGAAGTCAGGATGCTCAATACGATGGAGTGAGAAAAAGAAAAGGATGCTTAATATCTGAAAAAGGAACCCTGAAAGTCCTAACCGTAACCATTGTCCCCATTTTTAGCATGTTCGGGAGTTGGTAAATTCTCTATATCATATCATTCTCATTGCACTATCATCACCAATCTTAGTCGTCCGTGTCTACCTCCCTATTCCATGATTCCTATCTCTTCTATTTTTACTATTCTGATTTTCGTAATCTTTATGCCAACTTAAGATATGTATAGACTAGTGAGGTAACAACAGGGCAGATGTGGTTCGTTCTCATTATGTTCTGGCATCCCTCGACTCTGATACATCACATTGTTTTATATTGGACAGATCTTCGGCCTCGCATTATATTCTTGTATTTATGGATACATCATGGGAGACCAGTACATCAAGTGGACTAGTCATCGCTTATATAATCAGATAGACTGTATCATTACATGAGGAGTGTCAGTATATAACAGTATTTCAGAATCAGGACTTCTGGCAGTCTTTATTGATTTGGTGGACCATAGACTCTGCTAGCCTCGCCAAGTGAGGGTCGTGTTCTAGTCACCCGTGAATCTAACCGGGTGTGAGCTTCGCTGCACCCTGGTGCTCAGCATTTAGCGTTGTGTTACGCGCTGGCTTCGCCGCGTGAGCCTTGCCAAGTGCGAGCCTCGCAGAGCATTAGCTTCGCTGCACCCTAATGCTTAACACCTGAGCTGTGTTACGCGATAGCCTCACCTAGACTTGGCTTTGTCCATGGCTAGTTCCTTCAGTGCTTAGCACTCTAGCCCGTTCCTCGGATTTCTTCTGCCTAGCGTGCTTTCATGGATCCGCTGAACAGGGTTTTATCGTGGTATCTGAACTACCTCCATGATGCATATGAACAATCCATTCGACCAATCTTGCAGGACTCAGATATCTTCTACATGTTTCCTCTGCAGTTGGGTTACCATTCAAAAGTCAGTATTCAGAATTCTTCACAGTTATTCTATATTCTTGGCTACGTCTTTCAGAGTTAGCAACGCCCAATATACAGAAATTCTTAATTATTGGCCCTCTTGATTTATACTCAGTATTATCAGGGTTTTCTTTACCTTAGGTATTCTCGGTCTATTCTCAGGGAATTAGTATGTATGCAGCACATCAGTAATTCTACCGCAGAAGGACAACATCATGCCATGCAGGGTTTTATATTATATTATGGATTTCAGCACTACGGATTTTTATGGATTTCATCAGCATTGATTCGCAGTCTGATTGAAGTATTATTGATTATCTCACCAAGTCAGCTCACTTTATATTGTTCAGAATGGGTTAGTCTTTTGAAGTTCTGGCAGTGTTCTTTTATAAGTAGACATCAGATCAGTATTATCATGGCACCGTCAGAGGATGTATATATATACAGCAGAAGGGAAGAGATGTCTCAGTCCTAAGTTTACCGTTCAGTCTATGTGGGAGAACGGCTCATAGTTATTCATATCTTGATTGGCATAATCCTCATTCCTATCCTTTCTGTGTTCATCTTCCTCTTATCGAAATTGCGAGGACGCAATTTTTTATAAGGTGGATGGAGTGTAACACCCCACTCCCCGAATACGTACTTAGTTGCGTATTCATATTTTCTAGTTGTATTTTTTTAATTTACTTCCTGTATTTGTTTTGTATTATGAGTTATTTATATGATCGTTTTGTCTTGGATCTGGATTCGTGAACTCGGAGTCAGCCCTACTCTGAACCGGGGGACCGATCCTAGAGTATTGCTCGATTTGGACTTTCTGATATTCTGATTTGACCGATTTCAGTTTCAAACATCATTTTCTAATATTCTAGATTTTTCATGATTTTCTGGAATTTTCCTGAATTAAGTTGAAAATCTTCAAAACCGGGGTCGACCAATACCGCGGACCGATTCTCAGATTTTAATTTACAAACGGAATTGAAATTCTAAAAACGGCTTTCCTGTAACTTCATAAAATCACATTTTCTATCTAAATACTTTTTCTGAGAATTTTCTAAATTTATCAAAATTCCACTGGATTTGGTGTCGGCCAGTATCGCTGGTTGATTCCAGAAATTTTAGTTTGCAATTGGAATCAAATTCCTGAATTCTGCTTTCATATTACTTCTTAAAATTATATTTTCTCCTTTCATGTATTTTCTGAGATTTTTAGATTTTATCAAAATCCAGCCGACCCGGTATAGACCGGTATTAACGGTTGACTTCAGGATTTTTATTATGAAAATGGGATTGAATTTCTAAAAACCGATTTCACCAAAAATCTTTATATAATATTTATTATTTTTGAGAATTTTTGGGAAGCTTTCCAAACTACTTTATTTTTTGAACTTTTTCCGGAGTTTCGGTGTTTTCCCAGAAACCGGAATTTATCCAGATATTTTACTTTTCTCTTTTTCCATTTTTCTCTCTCCTCGCTAGACGCGAGTTTCACCAACTTGGGTTCAGCATTTAATGCAGGGATGCTCTCCATACTGCATTTAATGCTTGTCCTGCAAGATCAACTCTGAATCTTATCACCATGTCTTTTTGTCCTTTCTGGCAAACGCAAATCTCGCGTTTTTCTCCTGAACACGGATTTTATCTCCGCATCCAGTTCTTTTTGCCCAAGACGCGGATTTCGTTGCATGGAGACGCAAGTTTATTTGGTGCGTCCCTTTTGTTTTGTAGGAATGACAATGGCAATATTATAATATAATCTTCCTCCCTTATATAACTACCCCCTTTTTCTTTCCTTCTCTTTCATATTTTTTCTTCTTCTTCTTCTTCTTCTTTGGTTCCAGCATGCCAACAGAGAACGTGGCAGTCCCGTAGCCACCTTGAACTCCCTCCTTGGTCGGCCATCTCCTCCACTCTCCCCTCCATTTCCACCACCAACTCTTCCACCTTTCTCTCCTCCATCTCCTCCACCATCCCAACAACCCCAACACCATCTCCACCACCTTCTTCTTCCTCTCTTTCCACCAAAGTAACCCATTTCCACCACCACTTTCTCCACCATCTCCACCACCACATACTCCACCTAGGCCACCAACGACCACGCCATCTTCCTCTCCTCGGCGTGCTCTTTCCAACGGACCTACTCGTCGCTCTCCGAAACACCATTTCTAAAACTCCATTTTCACTATTTGAACTAGACTTGCACCCCCATGATTTCTTGGGCTTGGGCTACCGGATTCCGGCCGCCGCCGGCCACCTCCGCCGCCGCCGACGCCTTCCTCCCCTTTCTTTTCTTCTTTCCTTCCTTTCCTTTGCTTTTCTTTCTTTCTTTCCTTCTTTCTTTTTCTCCTTCCTTTCACTTTCATTCTTCCTTGGCTATTAACCTGCGTCTCTCTCTTCCCCTTTTCTCCTAAAAACCTGCGTCCCACACTTCTTTTCCTGCGTCTCTCCCTTATTTCCCTGTCTCTCTTTCTCTCTGTTGATTGCTAGACGCGAATTTTACCTCCTGCGTCTAGGCAATTCCTTAACGCGAATCTTCGCGTTCTTGACATTTGTACAACGCGGCCTTCGCGTTCCTGTATCGACGCAATGCGGAGCCCATACCCGCGTCTGTGTCCTTCCTGTATCGACGCGATGCGGAGCTCATACCGCGTCTGTGTTCTTCTCGTGTTAATGCAACGCGAAAACCACGTCCGCGTTCTTCTCGTGTCCTGACTTGAACGCGGGTCTCAAACCTCACGTTTGTGGCATCTACGCAACGCGACTCCCGCGTCTGCGACCCCCGCGTCTCACTCTCAAACTCGCATCTCCCTGTACATACTCTCTCTCCCTGTACATACTCTCTCTCCTGTACACTCTCTCTCTCTCCATGGACTTCTCTCTCTAGCTCTCACTTTCTCTCTCCTCTCTCTCATTCTCTTTCTCTCTCTTGATTTCCTCCTCTCTCTATCACTTTCTCTCTAACGCACTAACGCGTTGATTACCTGGATTCCGGAGATCGGGAATTTCACTGTGTTTTCTGAAGACTTAGGCGAGTGTTCTCGCTTTTCTCTTGGCTTTTCTGCTTCGTTGGATCGACTTAGTTGTCTTATGTAATTGTGTCTGAAACTAACACTTTCTCTGCAGGTACCCAAACCTCTGGGTACAACCTTTGAGGTTTAAAGTCCTTTGGACCTTCTCTATGCTACGCCTGGTAGGTGGATCTAGCGTCAACACTTTACCGCTTACTCCGTTCGAGTGTAATTACCCCGTGAGCATGGCTTCCCGTGAGTAGTAGTATAGCGTTCACACGCTTACTGCGACACGTGTGTCTAGCTACGCTGCGAGCGGTAACCACGCCGAGCGTGATAGCATTTAGTGTTGTACATTAGCTTCGCTCCAGCTTGCTCAGCTCTGCTTGATTGTGTTCAGCTATTACTTTATCTCTTGCCAAGTACTTGCTTGATATGTTAACACCTGACATGCTTTTGCTTAATACCTACTATCTACATGCTAATACCTGACACCGGTCTATATCACTTGTCAACTGTTGTGTCATCACCTGACACCCGACTTGTTACTTGACACTTGCTTCTGATTATAACATGACTTATCACTTGCCTCTTGAAAATATTAATACTTGACTTGTGATTATCACATTTTCGGGAATACTATACTTGTTATCCTGTATTGTATATACAGTGACCTGAATGTATAGTACTCATGTACTCATGAACTCCTGATCATGCCTTGCACCCGCCATTCCCGTAAATTGATAATTACATAATAAATTATAAAAAGGAACAACTTGAATCGGGACGGGAGAAACTTGCGGCTATCAATATATGTTCGTGCTTACAGTGGCACTAGGTATGTTGTGCAACTAAAACTCCGGTCTGACCTGTGGGCCTCCAGGCGACCGAGGGGAGTGCTGGCTCCCTCCTTCTTGGTACCATCTTGATAAGGGTATTCTATAAGACCCTCTTGTACGCCTTGCGGCTAGTTCTGAGTACCAGTAACGGAACGTCCTGGACCGTGGTCCCGGGCATGCACGGGACCCACTGTAAACATTGTTCGTTGATACCCCCGTTGGTTTCCATTACTCAGATGTAGATATATGTGCGCTGGGACGCTAGTTCACATATCTAGACATCGGGGTAAGATGAGTAATAATAATAATAGATGCCAGCTATGAATCTGTAGTATGCCTTGCCATATTTGCTCGTATCGAATTTTACTTCGGATTTCCGGTTTTATGATATTGTACTATACCTGTTCATATCCTGCTTTCTACTTGTATTCTATCCCGCCTGTCTCCTGCTCTTATCTAATCATACTATGAGTCTTCCCTACTTGATATCAATTGCTGTATATCTACTTGCTCCTGCATGCTTGTGCCTACGACACGGTTTTCATGTTTATGATTCAGATTTATTAATACACATGTGCTTATCCATACTCGCCATCCGGCTTTCGCATCACCACTGGCCGGGGAGTTCTGACTCCTCTGGATCCTCATGTCCAGGTTTTGGAGCTTGGAGCGTGTGGATTCTCCCGGTTGCTGATCAGAGTGGCGCAGCGGTAGCGTGGATCTTCAGCAGACCGTCTAGAGCCCCATCCTTCCTGGCCCCCTTGTTCGGCTCTAGAGTTTTCTTGTTATGACTCTGAGCCTCCATTTATACTGTTCATACTTGTACATCCTTTATATTCTCGCATTTACGCCATGTTGGTGATGTAATATTATTGTAATATTTATCACCTCTGGTGATAACTTTGTAACTGTACTCATGTGTTGGAATGTATAATGCATCACGTGCTTCCGTACTCTGATTCTTGCCTGTACTGATGCTTAGTGTAACCCCCTGCTCCCTGGTGTACGTATTACAGTATCGGTACGCGATACGACGTACAAAAATTGATTTGACCTCCGTGGTAGTCCGATTGAGTTGCTTTCAGTTTCAAAAATCATTTTCTAATATTTGATATTTTTCAGGATTTTCTGGAATTTTTCTGGATTATTTTGGAAAATCTCCGTAGTCGGTGTCGACCGATACCGATTACCGGCCTTCCGATTTTTATTTCACAAACGAAGTAGAATTTTTAGAATCGGCTTTCACCGTATGTCTTAGAATCTGATGAGCTACGTTTGGGTATTTTTGGAGATTTTTCTGAATTTATCGAAAATCCGGCCAAACCGGTGTCGCCGGTATTGGGGCAGCTTCCGGGATTTTTAATTTGCAAACTGGATTGAATTTCTAGAAACCGTCTTCATCTTACATCTCAGGATAATATTCTCTATTTTTTATATTTTTTGGGTACCGTTCGGAACTGGTCGAATATCGGGCCAATATTATATATTAAAATATATTTTTTATCTTTTTCTTTCCCTTCTTTTCCCTTCTCTTCTCCCTTTCTCTGGATCTTTCCCCCACCGACTAACCCAACCGCCATTCTTCTCTCCTCTTTAAAAATTTCCCTCTCTCTCTAATTCAAAATCTCTCTCTACAAAACCCTCTCTCTCTAACCTCTCTCTCTAATTAAATCCCTAAACCCTCTCCCTCTCTCTGGGCGACCCAAAACAGGGGGGGCCGACCGGCCTTGCTAGCGCCAGCGGCCAGGCCGCCGCCGCCGCCGCCGCCGGCCGCAAGCCCCCAAGGCCACCACCACCCAACTTCTTCTTCTTTTCTTCTTCTTCTTCCCTTTCTTTCCTTTTCCTTTCCTTTACTTTCCCTGTTAAGTCCCTCTCTCTCTCATGCATCCCTCTTTCTCTCTCTCTCGGCTGGCCGGGGCCGCCGCCGGCAGACCACCAGCGCCGCCGGCCAGCGGAGCTGGCCGGTCGGGCCGCTTAGAGGCGCGGCAGCAGCAAGCTGCTGCTGCCGCTGCCTGTTGCTTTGAGTGGGTTCGGGTCTAACCCGAACCCACTACCCCTATTGGGTTGCAACCCATTAAACTCATTCAACATTAAACCCTACCCGTTACCCATAAACCCACTACCCATTTAACTTAAGTTAACGGGTTTGGGTTATGGATTTGGACCCGACCCGTTAAGAGCCAAACCCGCATCCGAAATCCAATAAAGGTAACTTTTCAGAAAACCCCCCTGCTACTTTTATTATTTGCATTTAAATATTATTATTACATATTTAACTCCAATTTATGATTTTTAGCGTTCAGGCGATATCGGGAGCATCCGGACTCCGATTCGGGCGATTCTGAATCCGTTGCGATCGTGGGAAAGAGAGCTACCTCCCCGTGGCCAGTTAGTGAGTGTTTTTCTTTTATAAATTCTATTTTATCATGTTTAGTGACATTGATTGATATATCTTGATTATGGATAAAAATGCGGTAATTATTAATAATTTACTAGACATGATAGGACAGTCATTGTACTAGGAATAACTTCGAGGATTGTTAGGTAATCCCTGATTTCATATGAGGTAATAATAATAATAATACATACAGACATCGACAACTCGGACACGGTCATCATACCTGCACAGCCACGGATACACAGGCCACTGTGTCACCATCTTCATGACCACTGGTATGTCATGTATTGGATCACAGTTAGAGAACGATAGTCACATGTAAACTGATCCACAATACTCGGTGACACTACTCTGTTACGAGACATGCATGCTAGACACCCTTATTTCACGCACTGATATCATCACTATATAAGTCCTGTAGGTCAATGGACATAGTAGTATCTGATACACTGACCACTGTGCATACATGTACTAGTGATACACATATATGTTATACGAATTCTTGCTCCACATAGGTAATCCACAGATACACGGATATTCCACTGCATGGCGTACTGCATTTCCTCTTATTGTTCTCAGCATTACACAGATACTCGACACACATCTCAGGTTCACATATCACTGTTACACATGCATGTATAGTTTCTTTACTCTTGTCATATGGATTCCCATTCATATTACATGTATGATTGTGTCATGTTACCGTATTCATGTTATATGATTGTTTCCTGTTAATGATACGGATATTCCTGTTACTGAACATGCGAGCTGTTGATATGCGATATGTGGGAAACCCACATCTATTGTCCCGTTCCCGGTATATTGTTCATGTTATCTTGTTCATGTTATATTGTTCCTGATTCCCGTTATATTGTTCTATGCTATCAACAGAGCTCAGGTCCAGATATCATGTTACCCGTATCATGTACAGTAGTTGTTCTTGTCACATTGTATACTTGACATATCAGATAATAATGATAACTTGGGTATGGGGGAGACTTGGCGGTTGATTAGATCTTATCGGGTGATGTACTGGATCCATATTGTTTTCCCACTGTAGGGGACGGTAGTGCTTCCTACCAATTGCTCCATGAGCTCTTGTTACTTGATTCATGCTCCCCTCTTAGCGGAGGGCCCTGGTCTCAGCAGCCAGGGGATTGTTTAAGGCCGTGATCCCGGGTATGCACGGGATACATCTACCCGATAAGAACTCCTCGACCATGGGTTTCCAATTTACATAATAACACAGTATACACAATAGTGACATCGGGAACACTTGTTATTTGGTCACTCTCTCGTTTGGATAATGGTACCCGTAGGCCATGTCCGGATGGGCTCGACTGGAGTGCGGGCTTCAGTATGAACTGCCAGTGGTATGGGACACTGGAAGAGAGTGATTAAAATACCAGGTGGTACTGATCGCTACTATTGTATAAATGACATGACTTTGACATGACCTGCCTGCTACATGTTTCGTTGTACTTGTTACTGTTCCTGATCATTTATCTGTTATCATGTGACATGTATACATTGCTATTGTTCCTGTTTCCTGTTACACTTGCTTTAGTGCCTTACTACTCATGCACATGTATACTTTGTTACATTACCTGGTATATGTTACACTGTATGTAGTGGCATACTATGCCTGTTCTGCATTGCATATATTTTATTGTTGCAGACATATGCTCATCTGCATGTTCATCTCTATCACGTCACCACTATCATGTTCATGTCTATTATGTCACCACTAGACAACATTAGTTATTATATAAACTGGACACGACTAGAGATATGACCTGATGACAACCGGCTAGGTAGAGATGGTATTACAATAAAACATGTTTATATATATTTGTACTGTTTCGTATATGCGTATTATATAGTATCACTATTATCACATCTTGTATTATATTATATATTAGTATCATGGTTGTAGTACTATTGTATATATTATTGCCTCCTTCATTTTACCACTCACTAGGTCGCTTTCTGACGACCCTGGGTTTGCGTGCCCAGATTGGAGATCCGAGTTACCATAGTATCGGAGAGTGCCATGGAGTCACATTGGAGCTTCCTCATTGGGACTATGCCTCGGTATCTTGGTGCTTTATCTCCGTTATCTTATTTGTCCCTATTTGTTATATCTATTATGATTGCTGACCTATTTCTGCAGGTATTCTTGTACTTATTTCATGCTGAAACCCATGTCTATATGGAGGTTATGTACTGTACTGAGGCTTAACGTACGCGTGAGCGTGTTTTCACCTCGCGTATGTACGTCGCCATAACGTTTCCGTATCTTTAGGATCGGGGCGTTACACTTAGCGTATATACGTGAGGGTATTTCTGACTTGCGTATATACGTCGCAGTAACGTCCTCGCACCCGCCTGACCGGGGCGTTACACATGCCATAACTCAAATCGTATAAGACCAAGTTTCTTGTGAGGTACTCTATTTAGAATATAATTTGTAGTTAACAGAGCTTCCCCCACAAGTTCTGTGAAGCTCCAAATTTACGAGTATAGAATTAACCATCTCCTTCAAAGTTCTACTCTTCCGTTCAGCAATTTTATTTTGCTGAGGAGTATATGATACTGTAGTTTGAAGAATTATACCAAATTTAGCACATAACTCACTAAAATCATTAGATTCATATTCTCCGTCTCGATCGGATTTAAGAATTTTGATATTCTTATTGAGTTGATTCTCAACTATAGTTTTATATGTTATAAACATATTCATTGCATCATCCTTACTGTTTAGAAGATACACATAATAGTATCTTGTATCAATAAAAGTAATAAAATACTTTTTTTCGCCTCTAGTTGGCGTAAACTTCAAGTCACACAAATCGCTATGAATTAACCCTAACGGTTCTGTATTTCGATCAATTGAGTGAATTGAATTTTTCATGAACTTGGCTTTAATACAAATTTCACACTTGCGAATTTCTTCCAAGTTGAGTTTAGGAATATATCCCAGATTTGACAAGTTTTTTAAAAACTTGTAATTTACATGCCCTAATCTAACATGTCATAAAATAGGAGACTCAAGCAAATAAACAGAAGACTTTTCTTTATTTATAAGCTTAGGGTATAAATACACAGATTTTTTGTCCACAACTGCACTATTGATCATAAAAAGACCATCAACAATATAACCCTTACCCACATATATCCCACCCTTAGTAAGTACAAATTTATCTGGTTCGAAAACTATTCTAAATCTTTTCTTACTAAGTATTGATTTAGAGATCAGATTCTTGGGGATATCTGGAACATGTAGCACATCGTTCAGAGTAAGCTTTTTCCAGATGTCCACTTCAGGATGACCTTTCCTTTTCCCTCAACCCTGGAGACGGCTGAGTTTCCTATGAAGAGTTGCTCATTTTGCTATAGTTTTTAATATTCAGAGAATAATAATTTCTCAGAGCAGATGTGCCGAGTAGCCCCAGTGTCTACCCACCAATCCTTATTGTTGGTCGTTAGATTCACTTCTGACACCACAGCTGAAAGGCATGGCGACGCATGGTCGGTCAGGTTTGCCTGTGGATAGTTCTTCTTATTCTTTTTTAAGACGGTTGCGACATTCAGTCGCCTTATGTCCCTCTTTATTGGAGATATAGCAAATTTTCTTGAAGCGCTTGTTCTTGCCTTCTTGGACCTTGCCGTTGTACTCTTGCACAGCCTTCTTCCACTTTAAGCCTTTGGAAGTAGACGATTTCCCTTTTGAGTCTTCGATCACTTTGGCCTTAGCTTCATAGGAGATCTTATTGCTCCTTTTCTCGGACTTTCGATTGTCCTGCTCAATTCGAAACCTCACAATGAGATCTTCCAACTTCAGCTCCTTGCGCTTGTACTTTAGGTAGTTCTTGAAATCTCTCCATGCAGATGGGAGTTTCTCCACAATAGTAGCAATCTGAAAAGTTTCAGCTAGATTCATACCTTCAGCCTCTATCTCGTGCAAGATAAGTTGGAACACTTACACCTGACTGATCAGTCTTGTTGTTCACCATCTTGTACTTCAGAAATCATCCTACAATGAACTTGTTAGTACCAGCATCCTCAGTCATGTACTTCTTTTCAAGACGGGCCCATAACTTTTTTGCCGTTGTGATTAGACTATAAACATTGTAAAGAGAGTCATCCAGTCCATTTAAAATATAGTTTCAGCAAAAGAAGTCTCCTTGCGTCCATGCATCGACTGTATGGACTGAGTCTCGATCAGTTCTGGGTTCCGGTGGATCCTCTTGTAGGAATTTGGCCAAATGCAGAGTGGTCAAGTAGAAGAGCACTTTATGTTGCCACCTCTTGAATTTTGTGCCGTTGAATTTTCCTGCCTTCTCTGGCTTTAAATTAGGAAGTGGAGCAGGCATCAAAGTTTGAATCTGCATATTTGGTGCC
Source organism: Agave tequilana (assembly GCA_038442645.1). Classification (NCBI taxonomy): domain Eukaryota; kingdom Viridiplantae; phylum Streptophyta; class Magnoliopsida; order Asparagales; family Asparagaceae; genus Agave; species Agave tequilana. Next base: position 56,772 of record JAVJIF010000340.1, on the reverse strand, counting down.
TTACTTGAGCTGTCTTGATTAGTCTCAGACATTTTCTGTAATTTTAAGCAGAAATAAGTAACTTCAATTTATAATTGTCCTAAGATTGTTAATATTTTCTAGGAATCAATCTGACAACTAATCAATGTCACCGATTTAATTGGACAGGTCAGTCGGAGAAGGCATCAAAGTTTGAATCTGCATGTTTGATGCCTTACTTAAGCTGTCTTGATTAGTCTCAGACATTTTCTGTAATTTTAGGCAGAAATAAGTAACTTCAATTTATAATTGTCCTAAGATTGTTAATATTTTCTAGGAATCATTCTGACAACTAATCAATGTCACCGATTTAATTGGCCAGGTCGGTGAATATCATCGTTCAATAGAACGTTCCTTAATTAAAGAACCACCTTTCAATTACCTTCCTTAGTTAAACACCAATTAGACTGATATAAGTCAGTCTCAATATACTGTATATCAGTATAACCCCTGTATAAAGAATATTAATCCACTTATACAGTATTTGGAGTGAGGTACGCTTATAGCGAAACTTCTTAAGACAATTACGGTGCTAATGGGTTACTGGACGCTGATCTCCCAAGATAGAATACTCCTTCATGGTATTTGGATAACACTACCAAATCACTATACGGTCGACAATTACGGTGCTAACGGGTTACTGTACGCTGGTCTCCCAAGATACAACACTCGTTCATGGTATTTGGATAGCACTACCAAAGTCGACAAATCTCAGGGAGAATATGTGTTTTTTAAATGAATCCTAAGATACAACACTCCTTCATAGTATTTGGATAGCACTACCAAAGTCGACAATATCATCGTTCAATAGAACGTTCCTTAATTAAAGAACTACCTTTCAATTACCTTCCTTAGTTAAACACCAATTAGACTGATATAAGTCAGTCTCAATATACTGTATATCAGTATAACCCCTGTATAAAGAATATTAATCCACTTATACAGTACTTGGAGTGAGGTACGCTTATAGCGAAACTTCTTAAGACAATTACGGTGCTAACGGGTTACTGGACGCTGATCTCCCAAGATAGAACACTCCTTCATGGTATTTGGATAACACTACTAAATCACTATACGGTCGACAATTACGGTGCTAACGGGTTACTGTACGCTGGTCTCCCAAGATACAACACTCCTTCATGGTATTTGGATAGCACTACCAAAGTCGACAAATCTCAGGGAGAATATGTGTTTTTAAAATGAATCCCAAGATACAACGCTCCTTCATGGTATTTGGATAGCACTACCAAAGTCGACAAATCTCAGGGAGAATATGTGTTTTTAAAATGAATCCCAAGATACAACACTCCTTCATGGTATTTGGATAGCACTACCAAAGTCGACAAATCTCAGGGAGAATATGTGTTTTTAAAATGAAAGAAAGGAGCGCTATCTATAGCGCTCCAGGAATGACAGAGGCGCAAATTGGAGTCCGAACGGTTGTAACGGTTCGGTCTGAACCGTTGCAACGGATCGTTCCAGACAGGAACCGCACAGACCGTTGAAACGGTTCGCGTGCGGTTTCTTTCAGCTGCGCGGGTCCGGATAGCAAACGGATCGGGTAGGATTACCGAACCCAAACCCAAACCCGGGCCCTAACCCAGGCTCCGCGGAGCCGACGGTGGGCCCCCAGCGGCGCGCGCGTATGGGCATGGTTTCTCCCTAATTGCGCGCGAAAACTCCAAGCACCAAAGGGCATACCCTTTTTTCCCATTTTTCTCTATTTAAACACTTCAAACTTCTATCTCATGTCCAATATGGGACTAAATACTTTTAACTACCTTTAATCCTCTTTTGTTTTTGAATTAGGTAATTTTAGACTTGAATAACTCATTCATTTGAAGTCGGAATTGAACATGTGAATATACCATGTTCATCGCTAATAGAAGGAGAACACACTCCAATCATTATCCAATTGATTCTATCAACGGATCTCGCTGTAATTCAACTCGAAGATTCACATTTAATTCTTCATATTTCCCAATAGAATCTAATCTCAGCTGGCTGTTCATGGGATCATGGGAAGACCAGAGTAGTTTTTGTGCGAAGAGTTTGTGAATTTAACGCAATTGAGCTCAATGCAGTTCTTACTTTCTTGAGAACAATAGTTTGCTGAATTTCTGCTTGGAAACTAGAGTTTCTTTTGCTCTATTATGTTAGACCATAAATCTTGACTCCTTAAATCTTATCATGATTACTGCCCAGGATAGGGATCTTTGCGTTTTGTTTTTAGAAGCCTGCCTATAAACAGAAGAACCTTTGTTTGTTCTTCAGTGTAAATACTGTTATAACATATTATCTCACAGAGAGGCTTCTGAGACTTTTAACAGCGTCTGTGAGTAGATAACCCTGCAAATATCTCAACATGATCCCGAGGTGCTGCAGCATCAACTCTACAGAATATTGCAAATTTCTGGATAGGAAAAGCTCAAAAGTCAAAACATGATGGATTGGTGTGATTATAATTTGTATTATATTCTTAATGAGTTTAGCACCTATACAGATGTATTGATGCATGGTTAGAATTTGCAGGATTGTCACGGTGGACCTCTGAGGGGTTTTTGGTGAAGACATTTTTCTTGTTTGGAAAAATCAGCAAAGGTGATTTTTCCCTTCATATTTTTTGTTCAGAACTGAATAACATATAGCACCGCTGGGCTCATGGAGGAATGTTTAATATGATAATATCATAGCGGTTTCGATGCACATTTCATGATTACATGCATGATGCATCACTAATCAAACTGTTGTTGCTTTGTTTCTACGCTACAGAGTACATCCATCCATATGTATGTTTATGTGCTGATTTTGTCTCATCATAACGTTGTAGTTAAACTAATAAGAAGCAGGAGCTCTAAGGAGCCCTTGGGACTGGCATACGAATGGTTTGCGCATGAAGAAGATGCACTTTCGGCTGTGATGGAAAGGTAGTCTATTGTGGCATCGCCTTTGGAATAACTTTGGACCTGTATATTTTAACATGTTGTCATATTTAAACCCATCTTTCTTAATTTAGAACTTTCTCTTTCAGTTTGTTGATGGCAGGGTCATTGCTGTTATGATGGCAAGACCAGAAGGCCCTTCCAAGCATGAGAGGACTGCACCGTACAGGTTCTGATAAAAATATTCTGGAAGTTGGGGTCACATCTGCATCTTTATGCATGCATCCTACTTTCCACTTTAGGAGATAAGAAAGAAATTGGAGTTTCTGCAAAAAAAATTCACCATAGCTAATGATAGTCAGTTCATCCGCTTTTTCCTTCTAAATAGTTAATGGGCAGTCATGAAGTGGAAACTAATTATGACTTATCTTTTCCAGCACGCATATTCTTATGGTTTGAATGATTGATATTCGTCCAATCTGCAGAATGATTTATTGACAGTCCCTACGTTTGCATTTGATTTGACCAATTTCCTGGAGCTTTCCAGTTCTCATGAGAACATAATTCTTCTCCATAGGATATGGTAACCACCTATTTTGTATGGATACCTCTACTACCTTGCTTGAGATATAAAACAATCTTTAGTTCAGACACGTCTGTTTCAGAATAAAACATCGAAATTGATTCTGAATTTAAGCGGATCAGGTTCTTGATCGATAATTCTAGACTTTTGTAATTTCACTTTGGATCATGTTTGCCATAATAATGACCTTTACGATAGCTCCAAGAATAGGTAGTTAATTTCATCATTTCTTTTTACTCTCTACGATATTATTCCTATTTTCCTTTCTGATTGTTCAAAGAAAAAAAATTGTTCTTTAATATGAATCTTATTGTCCAAGCATAAAGCTTCCTGATGTTTAGAAACTTATTTTCTATGTTTGAAGATGTACTTCTCCATGAGCTGATGCCAACACTTGCATACATATGTCGTACCTGAATTTGATTAGACGAGACTTCGTGATGTGAAATGTGTATCGAGGTGAAAGCAAAGGACAAAATAACTCAATAAAACGTTTCACAAATAAGAACAATCGTTGGTAGGAACGGATTAAAACAGTTAATTTTAATGATGTTTTTTTAGCATGTAATTGTTTGATCCATTTCAAATATCAAGTTATTAACTTTATGCTTAATGCTATGTAGGTTATCAGATTCGATGATCAATAAAGAAACTATTGGAATTATATGACAATTCATATTCACACAACTCGCGATTTAAAGTGGACAATAAGTCAAGATTGATAATAAGTTAGAGAAGTATATCCGACTTGTAAATAAACAGTTTATGGATTGGAATTATATCTTTTAAATTACCTGTAAAATAAATCTGATTTTCTCTGTTTTCTTACTCTGAGATTCTCAGTAGTGGACCTCTTTCTGTCACGAATTCAACGTTTCGAACGATGTGCGATTTGGACTTCAGATGAGTGAGTTATGACCCGAATAAGAAAGTTTATTAGTGCTAAATTTTGCTCGCGCGAATATGTTTTCTGTCTGATTTTGTTGGTACGAAGAAGGCATCGATGATCTTTGCTTCAGTGATGAGGAAGAGAATAATAATGTGCGTCGAGGTCGCCAGTAGGCGCGGCGAGAAAAAAATTGTTGTGAGAGATTGAAAGATGAGAAATAGAATTAGAGTAACTGATAAATCAAATAGAGTATCCCACCACTAATTGGAGTCTAATAGGGCATCCCACCACTATTAGGGAAAAAATTCATGATTCATAGTAAACTCACGAAGAGAATAACAAATTTTTATTAATTTCATTGTTCATTGAAAAAGTAAATGCATGGGGCCTTTATATAAGCTAAAAAATTGTATTCTTCTACTTCTATTTGGATTATTTAATCAAATTTCTAAACGAAATAAAATATCTAAAAAAAAGATAAAAATACATGATATGAAAATCTACATGAAAAGGAAATCAGTAATCCTGTTACAATTTACTAAACACCAAAAATTAAGAAATATAAACTAGTAATCTTAATACTATTAGAACTACTGGATCCCTGTCGAGTTGGCGTGTCTTCTCCAGCGATGATAGATACGACATAATCTTGTTATTTTGATTTTTGTATCACTTTGCTCTTTTACTTGTGATCTGATTCCAATTGAATTGTTCTGTGATTGTACTCAAAACAAAAAAGTGCTCAATCTGCTTGCAAGCTTTGCTCCTAATGCCCACCTAACCTCAAACCACCAGGCTTCAAAAAGTACTCTATCTCACTAGGAATGAAAGAAATGACACCATCCTTCTAACAACTAATCCATAAAGAAAATAATCAGCTTCATGCCTTCTGTTCACGTTCTTTGTTTCTTAACCTTCATTTCATACAAGCACAAAGAGCATGACAGTGAATGCAGTCCATAAAAGGGAGAGAAAGCGGGCCTCCATTTGCTTACAGAAGCAAGAATTTGAACAAGGGCGAGATTAACGATGGCATTGCTGATGCTTACTGGGGTGTTTCTGATGTCATTTCTGCCCAAGCACACGATTGCTCAGATAAGGCCTATGTGCCTCTCCCAGTTTGCCCTTGCCAATCAAGCCTGTGGGATTCTGCCAACGACTGAAGGCCCCAGGGATCTAAATGCCACCCAGCTTCAAGTAGCCGTTGACAATGACGACGACGATGATAGTGATGATGACGATGGTAGCGGTGATGAGGATGTAAATGAGCGTGAACATCGTCACGGTAGACCTGGAAATGGAAATGGCCACAGCCATAGGCCTGGAAATGGAAGTGACCACAACCAGAGACGTGGAAATGGAAATGGCCGCAGGCAGAGGCATGAACATGACCACAACCACAGTCAGAGGCATGAGCACGGCCATGGGCATGGAGGTGATCACAGGGATGAACCACGAGCGAACAAGGACTGCTGCCGATGGCTGGAGGAGGTGGATGTGTCATGCGTGTGTGGTGTTTTGCACCGTCTTCCCCCATTTCTCGTCAAGCCTGATCACCGATACAGCATTAAGGTTGGAAACACTTGCTTGCGCACTTTCCACTGCTCTGGGGTCTAGAAACAATCCGAAGCTTTGAATTCTAATGATGTTTAGGGGTGCTATAAGACTTGAGTATGGTGTGTCAGTCGGATTACTATGTTTCTGAATAAATTGCGGCAGTTAAGTTAGTATTTGTGAGCATATTACATCCTAGCTTTCAAACTTGGTAGCTTGATTTCCTTTGTACTCAGGCTGCCAAATCTTGTAATTTTAGTTGTATAGTCCAGATCTATTTGGTTTGCTGCGAAGGGAATGCTACATATGTTGTTGAATATTTGTTGGAACTAATTTGGTTGCATTACTTGTCGCAGTTTTTATTTATGCTTAGCAACTCAATTTACCATTTTCGCCTGCAATGTTGCTCACCGAGCACTCAAAATAGAAATATATGTAGTGAATGGGGAATGTGGTCCAATGTTCATATTGTTGGCTGCAAATATTCCAGCTCCATTCCCTAAAACATACAAGATCTTATTCTCCCACATTTTGCTTGGAAGATTGTGATGCAGGGGTGATGGTCCTCTGCACAACTATTGACTGTTTCTTCTCCACTTTTGGTGAGGAAGGAACTAGTAGTGAGTGAATGTTGATATCAGGACATGAAAATTGAGAGAGAATTTTTGCATCTCTTGAACTGATTGAGAGAGCTTTTGCCATTGAGAGGTCTAAATATTGGAACAAAAACCCATCTCTCTGTGGGATTCCTTGTTTTCAGTATTGTTTTGCTCTTTATTTGGATTCCTTGTGATGCATTGCCTTTTGATATGGGATCAATTCCTTGAGAGAATCCTCTCTCTCACAAAAGAAAAAAGAGAGTAAAAAGTTGATTGGGGGAATAGCACAAGGCTTCAACATGAGCTTTTTCTTCATATATTCTTGATGTTTTTTTTTCTTTTTGGGGAATTCTTGACCCACTGTTGTCAATCAATCTGTCAAGTACAGAACCAGATTCAACCTTTAACTCTGCTACATGTCAAATTGGTACAACTCGGTACTATCCAATTGGTTGACCACCCTTTTCTCAATGTTTATCATCATCACGTCTAAAAGCGTGTGGTTGTTTGCGTTTGATGAGTGAATTTGTGCGTGCGGCGCGGGGGTTGGGGGTGTTAAGATTATGGGTGCGTCTCTGATAAAGTGACTCAAAATAATAATCATCAATTACAGCTAAAAAATCATTGACTGAAGGGCAGAACTGTGAGATCTAAAGTTGAGACTTGGTATAGAAAGTTTTGATCCCAATAAAAAACCAGTAAGTCCTAAATTAGTAGTAAAAGAGCACAAGGGCGGAACCAGGAATAAATTTTGGGGTGGGCTGCAATTTTTATAATATATACTTATGAATTAAATGAATTTATCAAAAAAATAAAACAGTATTCTCCACTAAATTAGGAGTGAAATTAGGAATAAATTTGTTAAAAAGAATTAAAATAGAAAGAGGTCTAACACAATATATAAAAATGAACAAAAATAAAAATGAGTTTAAGCTAATATATAAAAAAATGGGCCGGGCTGTAGCCCGACCCAGCCCACTACTGGGTCCGCCCATGAACGAGCAGAATTATGACTGTCCACTACTAAAGGGATTTCAGGTCGGTTCATATCCGACGCTGGAAAAAAAAAATAGTCGCCGGCGTCTATCTGGCAGATGTGGAGAGTCTTCAACTTTCCACGTCAGTTTTAAAGTGACGTCATAAAAAAAAATTTTAACGTTTGTTCTTTGAAGAACCGAATGAAAAACTAACCTTTTCTAGTCGGTTGTAAAAAAAAACCGACATGAAAAGTTCGTTTTTAGATCAGCAATATAAGAACTATCCACATCGGTTCTTGCAAAAACTGACATGGAAAATTAACATTCCATGTCGGTTCTAATAAGTATCAACGTATAAACTTCAGTTTAAATGTCGGTTCTGTGTGTAAAGTAATATTAGGCGCCGAATTTCTTAAGAACCGACGTGTAATGTATATACGACGTCGGTTTAAAACCGACGTCATATATGTAATGTTATTTTAAATAATAATAAAAATTTTATGTACATATCAAACACACAGATTGTAGCCAACCAACCAACCATTTATATATACAGCCTGAACATATCAAACAGAATCATATCAAAAATAAATTGCAGTCAATCAACTAGACATAGTACTCAATAACAAAATTTCACACATGCATATATATCATCAAACACATAATTAATCCAGTGAATCAATCCACACATATATGTAATGAGAATGAGAAAAATTTAACACAATACATGACACATATGCTGTTTTGTACAAGATTCTGTAAAAAATTATTTACCATCAACACTTCAGCAAATAAGTCGCCCACTCTTTCTGAACTTCCAGCAATTCTATATTTGTAAATGCTGTTTATTTTCATCGAACTGTAAACATATTTAGCTTTTATTTATGTTAATTGTAATATTAACAAATAAGCATAAATTTAATTTATTTCATAGGATTATACTTTTCTTAGAATAGGATTAATTTGCAAAGTAATGATTTGACGCATAAATGTCATAATATAACATCCGCACACAATGAAATCCGATTGACAGGGATACCATAAGAATTGAAATATATGTGTTAAGTAAAAATTAAAACTTAAAGTTTTTCGTCGATTTCTGAAAGAATTACCTAAATCCTCTTTCACAAAGTAAGTCTACCCTATCGTCTTGGATTCAGCATGGTGAATGCCCTATTCATAAATTGCAGAAAATAAATAAGATTATTAATAAATATTTTAGAAGTATTTGATGCATTAATAAACCTAAACAAGATTAAATACTCACAAATCAATTACTTTCTTAATATTTTTTCGCACTTCGCCCCCCAACGAGTCCAACCAGCATATAAGAGAAGAGCTCGTGTCAATCACGCACAAAGTCCATTGGTCACTACAAGATAAATTCATATATGAGAAATTAAATTAAATGTGTGTGACAATTAAATTTTATTATTAGAATATCAGTGCTTACCCTTATTATATGGCGCAAAATACAACTGATTGGCCTGTCCACCTCTTCGCAATGTATCCATGACATAGCGAGCCTTCAACTCTATTCCATCTACATGGCTAGTCACAAGTGCTATATGGTATGGACAAATAAAATCATACAAGTGACTCAAGTCCACGCACCAATCATATAAGGACCTAAAATTATAAGAAATTACCAAGATGGGTTAAATATAAAACAATTAATATTTTATTAATTGAAAAAAACATACATTAATTACTCAATTTATATACAAATAGATACATGACGCGCTTATCTCTTGGTGGCCTATGAACCTCTCGAGGTCGCTACGCTCGAGGTATATGGCCATTTCGGTTGAAAATAGCTCTATATCGACGGATACTGTAATGATGGATCCCTCTCCCATACCCTGCGCATATGCAGTCACTTGTGCCATTTTGCTATCTAGTGGAGTAGTCACTGGCTGATTGACTGACTCTACAAATATCTTCAAGCTTCGTGGAGTCACAGCCTGTACCACTTCCTTCCATTTAGCCTTTGCCTGTCACGATACAATGGCCAAATCAAATTGTGCACATTTAATTTAAAATTTAGAGTTGTGCTTTAATTATGATAAACATACTTGTGTATCCAAAGTGATAAGTTTCTTAGACCATAACACGAAACTACCAATAGCATCACGGACGGTTATCATCTCATCACATGGAATTGGTAGAAGTGCATTCATACCCAATGGATCCATGATATTCTGATATTATCTTATCCAATTAATGCGATGTGAATGATTTGATCATCACCAATGTTGAAACCTCATCCGTGCGCCATAACACGATTTTCGTGTTCAATGACCAAATCAACCAGAATAAACCCACCCTGAGACAATCATATAATAAGCATGACAAATAAGCATGTAGGAGTGTAGGTGTATATGTGTGTGTACATGTATGTGTTGGCCCAAAGGCCTTCCACTCTAGTTTTGATGATGATTAACTCATGTAGTTATGTTTACTAATAATCTTGTGTTGTTTAAATTTCAGATCATTAACCAAGATATTAGTTGGTGATTAGCTTCAACAAGGTGTTTAGAAGCTTTTCATGATGATTCCAGGGCCAAAGCGTCAAGATCATACATTGCCTAGCCCATGGATGGAGTTTTGGAGCAAGTCTACTTGAAGATGAAGATCGTCAAGAGGACTTAGGTATCCATAGTTTAGATAGTGTGTTTTAGATCCATTTGTAAAGCTTAGTATAGTTGATATGCTCAAGTGCACAACACACACGTTTCATGATTTGGATTTTGGTTTTCATGGATAGTAGATCAAAACAAGTTTACTTTATTTCTATGTATATTAGATATGTTCTAGATATACATACATGCTTTAAAGTTGCTAGACAAACTTATTTTGACTATCCTATTCATGTTTTGGAAAAATCAAGTTTGACTAAAATACAAGTTTTGTTTTTGATAAAATTTGCAAGACTCAAAAATGAATTGAATATGTTGATACATGTCTTGAAACTTTTATCACTTGTTTGAGTTTTGATATAAAATGATAAAAATATTTTTGGTGATTTTTAGAAGTATTAAAAGATTTTTATAAAATATTTTTCCCAAGTTTTCAAACTCAGTTTTCAGGTCCAGGACTCAAACAGTCGACTAAGCCAGGTTATTAGTCGACTTGGCTGATGTCCGGTCGACCGGGCCGGTCGACCGGACGTGCACAGATCTGTGCACGCTTGGAGTCACTGGGACGGTCGACCGAGCCGGTCGACCGGGTCTGAGAGCTCTGCTCTCGGGTTGTTTGGGTCGACCGTGCCGGTCGACCGGGATGAGAGCTCTGCTCTCTGTTTTTCTGGGTCGACCGGGCCGGTCGACCGCAGTTGCCCAACGGTCATATTTCTGACCGTTGGCGGTCGACCGGGTCGGTCGACCGGCAGCCTGTCAGGCTGCCAGCTCAGCCTAACGGCTAGTTTTCTGATGGGCCTATAAAAACCCCATCTCTTTGGGGATTTTGGCCAAGTTTTTGAAGAGAAAAATTCTGGTTTTCTGAAGTGTTTAAAACAAGTTTTTCAAAAGTGTTTGGGGCTTTAAAACTTCCAATCTTTATTGTTTTAGGTTTTTGAAAAAATCAAAGAAAAGAATATTTTGGGAGATTTGTCTTGGTTTTTTATTCTATATCTTTTGCAAGAATTTCCCAAGTATTTTTCTTTGTTGCTTGTTTTTCAAACACCTAGTTTTTTTTCACACTTGAGCTATCTTCTATCCTAATCTATTAGGATCATTTGTTTTGTGGAAAGAGAAAAGAAAAGAGAGAGTTTTGAGGTTGTTGTTGTATCCTCTAAGTTGTACACCCTTATTCTTGTTGTATCCCTCTTCGGTAGAGGTGATCGGGTGATTGGTTTGTATCCCTCAAGTGTGAGGTGATTGAGATTGGTTGTGAGCCTCTTCGGTAGAGGTGTTGTTGTTGTGGTTGATTGGCTAAGGGCCTACTCCTCGTGTGTGAGGAGGTGTTTGTTTGAGAGAAGAGTTAGGTACTCCATTGTTGTAAAAATCCTTCTCGGTGAAGGTTCCCTCGGTGGGAGTCCTCGGTGGACGGTATAGTGGATTGGAAATCCTACACGGTGGTGTAGGCGGGGATGTAGAGCAAGGGTGCTCGAACTCGAAACATATCTTTGTGTTTGCGTTTGATCCACTTGTCTCTAAACTCTCTCTCTTTACATTTGTGCAAAGCATCATACTTCATTCATATCATATTTGCTTGTGTTGAGCATAATTCATCTTGTCATATCATATTTATTTGCTTGTGTTGTGCCTTACATAATCCATATTGCTATATCCTTGATTGCTTGGCTTGATTGTGTGTGCACATTGCTTGGATTGCTTGTGTGTATGCCTAACTTATACTCATCCAACAAGAGCTTCACATAGCGCCTCAACCCATTTCAAGGGGAATCAAGAGGAGTTAGTCCAGAGCCTCGCAAGGGGAATTCGGCTACACTTGTTGTATTGTATTAGTTTGTGCAAAATTTGCATTAGCTTCCGCATTTAGCGCACTTAGTTTTGCATTAAGTTTTAGATTAGCACTAACACCTATTCACCCCCCCCTCTAGGTGTTTTTCAGTATGTGTGCATATAAATATTAAATAAGATTTTCTCTGAATTCTGAGATAAATTTTTTAATATTGTACAACATCCATTGTCGCTTTGCGGCGTATAATGGGGCGGCAGATTGCTTGGCGGATTAATATTCATTTGAAATTCCCGCCACATTTTTTTTTCAATTTCAGACATGAAGGAAGCTCTAAAATCATCTTCTCGCCTCTCATATTCATCTTCTCACCTCCTCCATTCATCTTCTCGCCTCTTCCATTCTTCTTCTTGAATTTTTTTTCTTCTTGAAGTTTGACTTCTACCAATTTAGCAACATTTTCGTTTGCAATACATTGGCGGTGTTGGTGAGAAGTATGAAAGTAGTTGGACATAGTAGCCCCTTGTCTGGCGCTTCAAACACGACCGGGGTGCTCGGGCTTACCCAATACCATAGAAAGAATATCATTCATCTCAGATGGATGAATGTCTCTCTGAGATGCCGATTGAGAAAAACGGTCCTACAAATAAATTGAACAGAAATACTTGTATTAGTTTCAAACAAGAGAAAATAGTTATGACAATTTCATTATAAATTAAACACTTACAATTTCACTTGCAATAGCTTGACTATCAATATTTATGCATGAACTGTCTTTTCTGACTCTAGCTTTAACTCACAACTCATGTCGGAGAATTGAGGATACAGATGAATCATCCTCAACTGATCTCTGGGATATCTGTTATACAAAACATGTAGAAAATATATAAGTAATAATTCACAAAAGAATATTTAACCATTAAAAATCAACGCATAAAATTTTTCTTACCAGTTCTTGTTCAAGTTGGGCATATCCCTTACGAGATAGTGTGTGATGATAGATATTCAAATCCTAAATATTTTTATTCTTATGACTTAAAGCCTACTAAAAAATAATTATTAAGTAAGCATTAAGATTTCAAACAAAACATTCAATTATATAACAATTTTTTAGTTATACTGTATTAACTTAAAATTCTGTAGTACTACATTGAAATACGAATCGATCCCACACTTCATCGTCAATGCAATCGTACTCCGAAGGGGTGTTTCTGTTTTACCTTCGTTTATATACTCCCTTGTCAACTTATTTTTAAATTACTTTCACATTTTTCCCGTAGAAATTAGTAAACAATGACGGTACCCTTCATCCAATTCGAATATAGTCTACAATATATTACAAAAAATATTAATGTATATGTATTGGTGGTGTGTGTGCGTTTATCATACTTGATGTGTGTATGCCATGCTTGATGTGTGTGGGTGATGGTGGTGGTAGTGGTCGTGTGTGCGCCATGCTTCATATGTGAGTGTGTGTTGGTGGTGTACCTGTGTGCGCGCCATGCTTGATGTGTGTGCACCATATATGCTTGATGTGTGTGTGTGTGTGTGTGGTGGTGGGGTGTGTGTGTCATGCTTGATGTGCGATGGTGGTGGGGGGTGTATGTGTGTGTTTATATAGACAATTAAATTATTCTGAATTTACTTAAAAAAATATTCTCATATCTTATTCTTCAGCACTTCAGGAACCTCTCGCTAATCAAGAATGTCAATTGGGACATAGTGACGAGCCACACTTACAAAGAAACTAATCGATTTTTTTCTTGAATTTTTCAATCGGTTAATTCTTCTCATTGAACTCCACCAAAATTTTTCTTCCTTGATTCCTTGCTAAAATGAGTTCACCCATCTTGGTAAGTCCTCGAGTCCTCTTCTTTGTCATACTTTCACTGTCACTATCCCATCCACTGCTATACTTTGGATCCATATGCCTTTTAAGAAACATAAACATAATTTGTTAAAATCTCATCATAAGCATAATTTGCAATAAACAATAATTTTCATAAATAAATAGATAAATTATGTAAACTATTGATCAGATAAATAAATATACCTATATACCTTTAATTTTTCTGTTTTTATAGCTTTTCTCCACAAATATTCCTTCAAAATGTTTTTCTCGTTGTACAACTCATCCTCGATGTTATCATTTCAATCATTACCCTCCCTATTATCCCCTCTTGGTAATCTGACTGAGAATGAGGAAATATCATCAATATTATCCTCAGTATTATTCATGTCATCACAATCAGGTGTAATTTTGGCTTCATCGAGAGAACAATAGATCATTTTTTGTCAGCAGGATCTGTGATGTATAATACTTGTTTTGCCTATGATGTCAATATGAATGTGTCTCTTTGTGACCCTCTTTGTTAAGATCTACTAGAATAAATTCTAACTCATCGACTTTCATGTCATTATTATTCTCCACCTACTTACAAGGAAACACGGGAACACGAAATATAGTACAATCTAACTCCCATATGTCCTTGATCACCCCATAGTATTACATGTTTGCAAACACTAATTTGTTATCTTTGGCGCTAGAAATATGCATTGATTGAGCCACTGGGGCCACCCCACATTTTTATAAAGTGAAATTGTTATCATCTGCTTTTATGTAAAAATAATAACCATTTGTAGGATACCAAAAGTAAGACAAGACGTCCGTGCGAGGCCCATGCGCTAACCATCTCAAATTTTCAGAAATACAATTTGATTTAGTGTTTAACTGATCAGCAACTTGATTTCGGAACCACTTAATGAACATTTTATTGTGTTCATCTATTACCCATTTTCCTTCTTGATTTAGTTGGATTAATGTGCCTTAAATAGTTCATATGATCATTTATGTATGGTTATACTTCATCAGTATTATTCAAGACATATCTATGTACTTGGCACAATAAATCTTTATTGATAGTAACGACAATTTGTCCAATTTTATCAAAGTCATCTGTTACCTTAGTACAACCCCTCTTAGGAAGTCCTATAACTTCAACATTTGATAAGTATTCATTGCAAAATTCAATTGCCTCTTCATATGTGTAACATTCAATAATGTAACTTTCGAGTTGATTTCGCTTCCTCACATACCCTTTTAAGATTTTCATGTATCTCTCAAATGGATACATCCACCTTAAGAAGACTGGACCACATAATCTCTTTGATCAAATGAACCATTGATGCACCATGATATCAAAAAATGAAGGTAAAAAATACATCTCAAGTTGACAGAGCATAACTACAACATCTTTCTGTAACTCTTCTAGTTTTGTTAAGTCAATTACCTTGCTACATATTGCATTGAAGAAAAAACAAAGTCCGATAATGGTATGACGGACATGTTGTGATAATACAGAACGTAATAGCTAAAGGTAGCAACTGTTGCATCAATGCATGACAATCATGAGATTTTAAGCCAATTAGATTTAGATCTTTCATTGAAACGAGACTTTGAATATTTGATAAGTAACCACTTGACACCTTAATCCCAGAAAGACACTGACATAACTATATCTTCTCTTTTCTAGACAAAGTATGACATGCTGGCGGTAAAAATATATTTTGTCCCTTCTCCTCTGGTGCCAACTACTTGTGTATACCCATTTCAACCAAATATTTTCTAACTTGGACTCCATCCTTAGTTTTACTGGTTATATTGAGTAATATGCCAATAATACTATCACATACATTCTTTTTAATATGCATTATATCAAGGCAATATCTCACAAATAAAAATTTTCAATATGCGAGATCAAAAAAAAATTGACTTCTTATTTCATACATTCTTTTTAACTGTAATTTTTTTCCTTTATCATAATTTGCTCTGAAATGGTTCACCCGTTGATAAATCTCTTCACCAATCAATGCTTTTAGAGCTCTTCTTTCTTTAGTAGAGCCATTAAAAGCTTTTCGTAGCCTCCGATAACGATGAGACATAGACAAGAATCTCTTGGAATCAAGATATACTGTCTTTCTGCTATGCTTTAATTGGAGAGAAAATGTGTCTTTTTCATATACAGGACATGCCTTGTATCCTTTCACAATGTACCCTGATGAGTTTTCATATGCTGAAATATCATTGATTGTCCAAAGTAATATACCTCGGAGCTTGAAATTTTTTTGATGATATGCATCAAATACTGCAACACCTTCTTCCCATATTATCTTTAAGTCTTCAATAAGAGGTGCCAAATAAACAACTATATCATTTCTTGATTATCTGAGACCCAATATTAGCAATGACAACATCATAAACTTGCGCTTCATGCACAACCAGGGAGGAAGATTGTAAATAATCAAAACAACTACCCAAGTACTGTGTGTGCTGCCCATATTACCATGCAGGTTCACTTCATCAGACGAAAGACCTAGTCAGAGATTTCTTGCATCATATCCAAAATCGAGAAATTTAGAATCAATCATGTTCTATTGCGGAGAATCAGTCGGATGACGAAGTGTATTATCAGAAATTCTCTCGTCTGAATGTCACATCAAACTCTTCGCATGTTCTAAGTTCCTAAACATGTGTTTAAATCTAGGTACTATCAAAAAATACTATAATAATTTTGCTAGAATTTTATTCTTATTTTTCTTGTGTCGATCCACTTTACAGACCAGACATCTCTTCAAACCTTCATAATACTTTCTGTACAAAATACAATTATTAAGGCAAGCATGTATCCTTTTGTAATTCATACCCATAGAGTATAAGATCTTCTTGGCATCGTATGTACAATCTGAAAGTTCATTAGCCTTAGGAAGTATATCTTTCAAGAGACTGAGTAAGGCCTTAAAACTCTTATCTCTCCACCCATTTCCTTCTTTCAAATTATACAATTTCAACACTGCAGATAGTTTAGTGAATTTAGAATAACCAACATATAAATTTTTTTCTTCATTATCTTTTTAAGCTCTAGATTAAGTGTGGGTGATTCATAAAGTGATTTTCTACATCATGAATCATATCTTCTAATTTATCACCTTCACTACAATTAATTTTTTATCTTTCATCACATCTTCTATTATCGGAATTAATTGGTCTATCTCTTGCACTCTCACCATGCCATATCCATCTTATATAATCTTTATCAATCCCATTAACGAATAAATGATCTCTTAATACTTTAACCGTAACATTCTCAAGGCAACCACATCATACGCACGGATACTTAATATGATTAGGATTGTTGGCACGCTCAACAGCAAACTTAATAAACTCCTCTACGCTATTCCAATATTCGATTCTTAACCTATTAGCATCCATCCATTTTCGATCCATGTTTAGCTAGTATAGACATCAAAATCAAAATATTGAATCAACAACACATAAAAAATAAGATATTTAATTGACAACACCACATATCATGTAAAGAGAAAATTTACTTTACCACCACTAAGACGCCACCACACATACACACATCAATCATGGCACCCTACCACACCACTGTTTTCCATTATGTTTGCAAAGGGGAAAAACTTACAAAAAAGAGTTTGAGGAGCTAAATTACAAGTATTCTTAAAAAGATTACAAGTAGATCTCCTCAGAGATTCTGGAGAAGTGTGCCGATAGGAGTCTGGTCAGCGCGCGACCACTTTGTCCCTTTGACGATGCGAGCGATGAGATTCCCTTCTCGCCTGGTTCGGGGAATCAGAGAATAGAAGGTTGGTAGAACCCTCTTGCTGCTTCTCAAAATCGCCTTCAACAAGGAATTCCTTCTCGCCTGGTTCCGGAGATTCCTTGAGAAGAAGGATGATGTTAGGATATCAACACCCTGAATAGAGAAAGCAATTCTCTAAAAGGTCTCTGAATTCGAGAGCGCACGGTGCGTTGTGAAGAAGCCTCTGCTTGTGGAGTCCTCTTTTTATCTTCGATCGATCGATCTATATCTCGTGCGTCCGTATGCGTCTCTCTCTCCTTGTACTCTTGATGGGCTATTTATAGGGAGAGCAAGGGTATAATCGTCCCTTGAAGATATGGAAACAGATTGAATCAAATCTGTTTAAATCTGAAAAGTAGTCTTACTGTGAGGCTAGGATCAGCTTCTGCGAAGCTAGAATTGGCAGGTCGGTGGACCTTCTCGATCTGTTTTGATCTTTTTCATATCGTTAGAGGATTTCCCCTGATCTTCGTACTCGTTTTAGAAGAGTCAAGAGATTGTGGCAATCAACTGCCAATTTTGATCTCTGATTTGATCTTAATTGGATTTGATCTGATTGGATCCGATCTCATCCGGAGATTTGATTGGTCAAAGGTTGACCATAGCAGACCAATAGCGGAGCTGTCTGTATTGAGCTCGTAGCGGAGCTAGAGATGGTTTCTGGCGAAGTCCGAAAGAAACCCTTTGGCGGAGCTGGAAGTCCTCTGTGACGAAGTTTGCGAGTCAGCTTCTTGGCGAGGCTTTGAATGGCTTCAAGGCGAAGTCGGGTGATATTAGCCTTTTAGGCGAGGCTATCCCTTTGGGCTCATGTAATGCTAAGTGTTAGCACCTTAGACCTGCTGAGGTCTGTTTAGAAACAATCCGGGTTCACTGTCTGCTTGCTGGATCAGTGGAGTCCAAGTTGCTTCCTTGTCCCTCGGAGATGGGTGAAAACTGGTCTTCAGCTCGTCTGTCACTTGTCTTTTATAAATGTCAACAAGTTTAGACATTGTTCAGACCAATAAGAATCTTGTCTTTTTTTAAGTGTCAACAACCACCACCATCACACACAGACACGCACATCAAGCATGAACATGACACTCACACACACACACACACATCAAGTATAGCATACACATCACCAACACACACACCCACATCAAGTATAGCACACTACCACCACCACACCACCACTACCACACATGCGCGCGCGCACATCAAGCAAGACATACCTAACCACCACCGCCATACACACGCATGGACATCAAGCATACACAATAACTATCACCCCCCCTGGCCGCCACCACCAACACAACCACACACAAAAACTCCGCCGCCACTACCACTATCACATACAAATCCTAACTTTGCCCATCAGCCTCCACCAAAACCCACTAGTACAAACACCATGAACTACTCCATACAATACAAAAGTAATGAAATCAAAGCAATGAAGTTAGAGGAAAAAGGGTTACCTTTATATAGTAAAAAAATGAGAGGGGTTGTCAGAGCAGATCTCGAGCAGAGGGAGAGGAGGAGGGGCCGGCGGAGCGTAACTAGAGGAAAGGGAGAGGAGGAAGGGCCAGCGGAGCGGATCTCGAGGGTCGGCAGAGTGAATCTGGAGCAGAGGGAGAGGAGAAGGGGCCGGCAGAGCCGAAGCGGATCTCGAGGTGTTGGTGGAGCGGATCTAGAGCAGAAGGAGAGGATAGGGGGAGAGAGAGGGAAGAGAGAGCTTGCAGGGAGGAGAGATGGAAGCCGACGGAGGAGGGGGAGAGAGAGAATCGAGAAAGACGAGAGAAGCGAGAGAGACGCACGGGATCGATGAAGGCTAGGGTTAAAATTTGATTTTATGTCTTGTGCGATTTTCAAAAAAATTTTGCACATTTGTTCTTCAACAAACTAACATTAAAAGTAATTTACATGTCGGTTCTAAAAGGAGCTGATGTCTAATATTAGAACTTTAAACATCGGTTCTTCAAAGAGTCGATGTCTATAGTCCCGATAAAAAAAAATCAATTTTTTTTATAATTTTCCATGTCGGTTTGCAAAGAAACTGACGTGAAATATTAAGATTTGATGTCTGTTTAGCTATAAACTGACGTGGAATAGTGTAAAAAATATCCCACATAATAGTATAATCATTTTATTCACCGCATCTCCTTTTAACGTCAATCCCGACTTCAACTGATGTGAAAAGACCGATGTAGAATCTCTTTTCTATACTAGTGATCAGCTTAAGAACACGCCTCAGAATCAAGAACCATTGAGGTTCATTGGTAAGAGAGTAAAAGTGAAGGATTGTGGGCATTGGGTTACAAGAGACCTTGGATTAATATCAGGACATGGCTTTTGCGAAAATTTCTCTCCCAAGACCAAAATGGAGAGGGCTATAAGAAAACAATATTAAACATAATAATAATTGTTAGCAGATATGTGATACATTATATCTAGACATGTGTATAGACATACATTATAACTAGACATGTATACTTTTCTTATTTCATTTTTCGTTTCTACATTAATATAACCTTTAGTGAAATGATATAAAGAAATTTTCACTTCTCTAAATTATCATGGTATTGTTCAGTTAGAAAAATTGAGGCATATAAATTTTTTTTGATATGATAAGAAAGTTACAACGGATCATTTTCTGATTACAAAAAAGGGGAGGATATTTGAATCTTTTCTTTATTTAATGATGGGTTCTTGATGTAGCGATGGAGAGTGATTCTTATTCTCCGTTGATCGATTGAATGACAAACTTTTCTTCGAGATCTGCTTCGAGTTGCTCTCAAAAAACAATAAAAATAGAACTCTGTTTTAACACTATAAGTGTTTAGAATTCTCCGATTTCTTTCTCTCTCTCTCTCTCTCTTTCTCTATGAACCTTTGAGGTTGATAGGAAAAAATCTTTAGCTTGAAAAAGATCCTCTAGCTTCATAGCTGTGGCGCCCCGATCCGGCGGGTACGGGGACGCCACTGTGACGTACATACGCAGGGCAATGGTACCATCACGTATGTACGCTAAGCATCAATACAACACAATACAGGGATCAGAGTACGAAAATACGTGGTGTTATACATTACAATACAAAATAGTACAAGTACTCAGTCATCACAGATTGTGACATATTATTACATAAATATTATATCACCAGGTAGTACAAAAGTAGACTGTACAGGGTACAAAAGATAAGGACTCATGAGCTGGAAGAGAGAATCTCGCGAGCGGGGAAGACGGGGTGAAACTACGGCTGATTCGCCTGGTCCTCGAAGAAAGTCTGGTCCTCAGCTGATGGGTCCACCTCAATCCAAGCTGCTAAATCTGGACATGCAAATCTAGGATTGTTAGTGGGCAACCCAGCGAGTGCAAGAAGAACCCAAATGGTAAGTATAAATAAAAGCAAGCGCATCAGGTCAAGTATAATGTACCTAAATCAATAAGCATGGAATAACCACAATAAATAGTGAAATATGAAAATGACATTAGAATTTATGTGGCATGAAATAAAAGCAAGTGTAGCAGGTCAAATGTCATGTAATTAAATTAGAAAGTATGGAGTAACTACAATAAATAGCAAGTATAGAATGATAATAAAATTCATGAAGTCAATTATCAAGTTATTACTAAGACTCGTTCAATTTGTATGTTTCAGTATATGGCCCGTACCATATACTTCCGCATACACGTCAAGCGATGTTGGTTATTGGAAATTGATGGGGAACGACGAACCATATTTAGAATGGGTCCCGTGCATGCCCGGGACAGCGGTCCAAGAGTATCCGGTACTGAACCAGAACGTACCACTAGGTACCGCGACTTACTATATGTCCGAAGGTCTTAGATACGTCCGAACAGGAATAGAGTGTCACTGTTTCCCACAGGGATATACCCAGAGGATTATAGCACACCCAGCAGGCAGGCAAGGGGGTAAGGGTGCCAGTTCACCCCTTTGAAGTGCCTGGTGAATCCAACAGGAATTAGTTGTACAATATATGTATGACCACCATAAACATAGAAGCTATATCAATAACCATCAATTTCCCCCGCTCTGGTGTAAGTTGTTTAAATATAACAGAGTATCAAATAATAAAGTCCACAGGGTATTCACAAAAGTCCAATATTTATGGTTATCCTATTACGGGGGTCAACATGAGTATAATATCAGGAGTAATGTCAGGAGCCTCCCTATTTCAGGGGTTCAAGTATACAGGAGTTCAGGAGTACCAAATGTCTGGTAATAATATAATAATCATGCTAAGTCCCCGTAACAGTGATAGTCATGAATATGCCATATAATACAAGTATCACGGGCGATAGTGTCCGGTCAAAGGTCACGATGTCAAGTCAATGTACTTGTACCACATGAAAGTATGTCAAGTAAGGGTTAGCATGTGTCATATACCAGGGGTCAGGATCAGGTGACAAGTATGACATATATCAAGTACCAGTGTCTAATATCAAGTGTCATGGATCAGGTATCAAATCAAGTGTCGTTGTCAGATATCAAGTGTCGTGGATCAGGTATCAAATATAATATATCAAGTGCCGGTGCCATAAATCATGCATCAAGTATAACATATCAAGTGCTGGATAAATACCAAGTTCAATACCATCATAAGCTTGTATAGCAAGAAATCAAGTACTGGATATTACATCAGTAAGTGTTAGGCATGTTACGGTAATAATAAGGTGTCCACATATCAATATCATGCTATAAATCAAGGGTAGTTATTTTTAAGTTTAATATAAACACTCGCCTAAAATCGGAATGAAACACTGGTTAATATCCGAGAAATCCACGAACCGGTGCTAGCAAGCCACTACCCCATAAATATATATTAAAATATATAAATATAAATATTTATATAATTATTAGAGAGGAAATGAGAGAGGGGGGAGAGAGAGAGAGATAGAGAGAGAGAGAGATAGAGAGAGAATAGGGTGTTTTTAGAAAAGGTTTTAGGAATTTAAAAGGGGAGGGGTATGGTTGTAAATATAGGGGAGTAATCTGGGGATGGGTGAAGGGTATTTTAGGGAATGAGAAAAGTGGGTTTTATTTAGGGAAAAGAAATAGAAAAGAAAAGAAAGAAAGAATAAAGAAGGAAAGAAAAAAATAAGAAAGAAAGAAGGAAATAAAAATGGAGGGGAGGGGGTGGCCGGCCACCGCCGGCACCGACGGCCAGGCGGCGACGGCGGCGCCGCCAGGGGAGGGGAGGGAGGTGGTGGTGGAGTTGTTTGGTTGGTGGTGTTGTTGGTGGAGGTGGTGGTGGTAATTGTTGGTGGTGGTGGTGGTGGTGGTGGATATGGTGGTGGTGGTGGTTGTTGGAGGTGGTGGGGAGTTAGAGGAGGAGGAGGAGGTGATGATGGGGTGATTGGAGTGGTGAATTTGATGGAGGTGGTGATGAATTTTGGAGGAGGAAGGGAGGTGATGGTGGTGGGTTTTGATGAAATTGGAAGTGGAGAGTGGTTGGTCGAGGTTGAAGGAGATGGTGGAGTGGAGAGGGGGTATGGGGGAGGTGGTTGGCTAGCCTAGGGGTAGGGCGGCGGCGGCGGTGGTGATGGAGGCGGCGGTGGAGTTGAAGATGGGTTTGGTTTGTTTTGTTGAAGGAGATGGAATTATTTTTGGATTTTGAAATGAAAAGGAAAAGAAAAATTGAGGGTTTAATAGAGAAGGAAAAGGAAAGTGATGATGGAATGGGATGGGGGGAGATGGGCTACTCTGCCCATCATGCCCTGCCTCTCCTTGCTGCGGCTGCGGCTGCGGCTGTGTTTGCCAGGGCATGGAGGTGGAGTGTGGGGGAAGAAAAGAAAGAAGAAAAAAGAAAGAAAATAAGGAAAAGAAAGAAAAATAAGGGAAAAAAAGAAAAGAAAATTATAAAAAAATTATTATTTCATAATTAATTTATTATAATATCTGGAATTATAAAGTAGTGGCGTAGAGAAGGAAAAAAGTAAGAAAAGAGAACGTCGGTGAAAATATTATTATTTAAATACGATGAAAATTCGACTGTTTCAAAAATATTCTAAAAAATTCTCAAAAATAGAAAATATTATTTTAAGATGCCTGGTGAAATCAGATTCAAGAAATTCAATGTAATTTTCAAATTAAAAATCTTGAAATCTTTTGACGATACCGGCCGACAACAGAATCAGTCAAATTTTGATAAATTTAGAAAAATTTAAAAAATGTATTTAGATAGAAAATAAAATTCTAAAAAGTAAAATAAAAGCCATTTTTAAAAATTCAATCTCATTTGAAAACAAAAAATCTAGGAATCAGTCAGCGATATTGACCGAAACCGGTTTTGGAGATTTTGCAGAAAAAATCTGAAAAATTCTCAAAAATCATGAAAAAATCTAAAATATTAGAAAACAATTTTTGAAACTGAAATCGGTCAAATCAGACTACCAAAAAGGTCAAATCGGGCTACAGGCTGGCATCAGGTTCCCGATCCGGATCAGGGATTACTCTAGGTCTAAGAATTCAGATCCGATACACAATAACATAAGTAATCACAACTCAAAAGCAAATATTGAAATAAAATTGAATTAATATAGTCGAAAATTTTTGGGACACGTATCTGAGTACGTATCCCGGGTACGGGTTGCTATAATAGCTTTCGAGGCTATTTATAGGGTCCTAGGGGTATAATTGTCCTGTAGAATCCCTCCATAATAGGGATTAACTCCCACATTACGTGGGGAGTTAATTGATTCAGTAATGAGGTCAACTACAAGAGAAACGCGGGTCTCGCGTTGAACGCGGACCTCACTCTATTATGTAGATGTGACGCTCATATGTTTCTCATCACTGCGTTGAAGTAGAAACGCGATGCTCACAGGCACGCATTGAAATTGAGACGCGAAGTTTCTCAGACCCGCATTTGAAGAGAAACGCGGAATTGCTCAGATCCGCATTTGAATTGAAACGTGGAGTAGCTCAGATCTATTTTGTTGCTCGACATGGGTTTGAAGTGAAACGCGGAGTTGTGCAGACCCGCGTTTGAAGTCTGCGTTTACCCTTAAATGCGAGGTTCGCGTTTTAATTGAAAGGCGAATTTCGTATTGAAATGAAGTATGCGTATGAGGACTTGTCTTCAACGATTTTTAGACAGCCTACAGATATTAGAGCCTCTCAAAATTCTCTATTGGTTGTCGTTCTATGCTATCAACGAGTCTGCGCTGTGCCATGCTCGTGTAGCTGTGTCTAACGTCGGGCGAGACAATAATAATTCTACGAATATGAAGGAAATCTCTAATATTATACAATTGGTCTGTCAACAACAGCAGCAGCAGCAACAACAGCAAGAAAAATAATAATAATAATAATAATAATAATAATAATACAATATGAAGAAAAAACAAGGAAGCATGCTTCTATGAATGGCAAGACAAACAGAAATCTCCAGCAGCTGAGTGCGGTTGGCAAGGATGAATTGAAAAGAGAGGAAAGCAAAGCTACACACAAGGACTGGGAACTCTCTGGATGACAAAACCAATTTTATTACCTCAAACTAAGGTTGGATGAAATAGCTTCTCCAATATCAACACAGAGCCTCCACTTACTTCCCTTTGTTCTTATGTAGCCTTTTTCCATCGCAAAAAATTCTAAATTCTAAATTCTCGTGCTAATAGTCAGATATGAATGTGAGAATAAATACGTAGAATCTCCATGTTATAAGCACTGTAAACATGAGATGAAGTTAGAAAATGGTATGCTAAAAACTGAAATAAAACGTGGGGCAGCTGAAACAGTGAAAGATAGAGCGTGAGGGATAAGGAGAATAAGAATAATTTTTCATTTCACAATTATTTTGATAGGACATAGTGAAATCCTAGCTGTGGCTAGCTAGCTATTAAATCTAAATCTCATCTTTCTCAGCTTGTCATTAGAATGTGACATGCATGCATGCATGTATAGTTTATCCTTATGCCAATTACGGCTTTTGTCGTCTCATTGAGGTCAGATCATGCTAATCATTGTTGGGGTCACACCATCCCTTCTAGTTTTTGCCTTCTTTTTCTATCTAAATTTGAAGTTCTCTTGCTATTCTAGTTCAAATGAATTTTTCTTCTAAACAAGTATTATTAGCCTCTGTGAGGAATTTGTAGGGAGAAGAAGTGATTAAATTGTACGTTATATTGTTGGATGGATATAACTTCGGAATTTCATTACCAAGTATATTCTTTCTTTTCACAGAGAAATGAACAATGACTTGATAGTTTCATGTTGTATTGGGAGGAAAAAAAAAAAAATTATGTGTGTTGAATATTATATTTGGATATAGTAATACTAATGGCAATAATTTTATATTTATTTGATAAAAACCAATTGACTTTTCTGTTTACCTACCCAATTAAACAAGCATTTTGGAAAGGAATCTTGATTAAATATGACCACTAATGACCTTTTGATCTCTCGTTGACCCTTTAAACAACAAAACAAAACTTTTGTAAGGTACTATTGAGAATTGGAAGGGTCAGATTAGTCCCTGAGATGATTCATTCATGCTGGGACAAACAAGCAAATATTCATGAAAATGAGGTGTTTTGCAACATGCATGGACCAAAGAGGGTGCACAATGCACATACAACGAACGTTCTTGGATTCTGATCTGGCCAGATTTGGCCTGGACCATAGAGACTGCACTATTTTTTGCCCATATGGAAACATTCTTCAATGTTTCACTTATTTTTGCCCACATGACATGAACCAAAGGTGAATTCAATTATTTATAATAAAGCAGTTAAAATGGATGCATTGAACACTTGTGGCCTTGCCATAATTGGACAATGTCAGGGGTGTGTATATATATAGCACCAATACATTGGATCTAATGCACCCCAATCACATTGTCACACACACTCTCTACTACTACTTACTGATCTCTACTGTTTATTAGCTACTGGTGGCCATCCTGTAAGTTGCAAATGGAACAAAAAGGTATATACTTCCTCCAAATTTAGTGATTTTGCATGTCTATGTCTCTTTACTTTTAGTTGAGGACAGGGCTGCTATCAGGTCGGATCGGTTTAATATAAAATCCGGTACCTGACTCGAATCTAGGGGTGGGGCTTGAAACCCTAAGTTTTACTTGTCTATTTGGAGCTGCGTCTAATAATACATTTTCGACTACTAGTAAGTCTATCGTGTGGCAAGATTACACAAATGAACCACCTCAAATTTTTTAATCAATTAATGTGTTTCTAAAATTTATCGTCTACCGTGTGGAAAAGAGTTGTTTATTTTGATCAAAACGCTCTCCCCAAATTAATTTCTTATTATGTGGCTAAAATTTTGGTCCATTTATCATATAAGGAAATTTCTTTATTTTGGTTAAGAAAGTTTTTACTTGTGACTCTATAATTCAGCTACTCAACCATAAATAGATTAATGCAAACTTAGAAAAAGAAAAGGTTTTAGTAATCTGTGAGTTTCTTATTATTCTATTTTTCTGAAATCTGAAGAGAAACGTTGGGTCTTAATCATGAACTATAAATAAAACGAAAAGATAGAAAATAATTAAAAATTAAAAGGAGAAAGAAGAAAAGAAAATGAGGTGGAGGAAGAAAGAACAACAAGGTCAGTACTTTCGAAAAATCTATTAATCATGTATCCTATTTTTCGTTTTAGAACTTTTGATTTACTTTCATGTTTTTGAATTAGTAGTGTATTTGCAAACACAAATGATGTTTTTTGATAACTCTCTTTCAAATATTAGTACATACTTTAGGTTTTTATCTCTTAATCTGTTTAAATTTTTTCTTCATCTCTACAACTAAATGATATCAGTGCAATTTATGCATCATCGAAGCATGGTGCAATTGTTTTTCGAATATGAAGTGAATAATGTGTAATATTTTCAATTCTAAATTAGTAAGTTGTTTGATTTTAAAAAATAAATACATATTATTTTAGATATTTTTTTAATTATCATGACTTGCTTACATTATGCTAGTGGGTTCACGGGTTCGGTTCATATGTGTGAGCCACATACACATACAATAAGAGGACCAATCAAGCGTTGACACGTGGATTGGAACTCTTATAATCTCTTATAATATGTGTGTGAAGCCCACACATATAACATATTATAAGAGGATCAATCACGTGTCAACGCGTGATTGCTCTCTTATTGTATTTGTGTGGTTCACACACATGAACCGAACCCATGGGTGCAGATCTGATAGGTAACTTTCGCATTACTTTACACTTCTTGCTACACAAGTGTTAGAGGTTCAAGTCTGCTCCACGTAACCCTGCCTGCCTTTGCCAACTAATAGGTCTCCTTAGATTATAATTAAGGGGAGAGTTTAAAACCCCACCATGTATTATTCATATGAATGATTCACTCCATTTATCATGATTTTCACGTCCTAAAATGTTTATATATAGAAAATCATGCAGTTTGGACTTTTTTATCCATTAATCAAACGGTGTCATTTATTCTATTGTTGAAAAATCGTCCATTTTGTAACCATTTGATGCATAGGTAAAGACTAATTTCAACCGTCCAAAAGATAATCTTACGGCTCATGTGCTTCATCTTCTCACCTACGCTAGCTTTCTCATCGGATCTCTATTATATATATATTTCAAATTAATATTAATCATAGTACTTAATTTGCTATTTTGTTTTTCTCTCCCTTCTTGACTTGTCATGGTTTTCAGTTGGACTTTCACTCATTGATGATAAAAAAGAACAAGTTGCCGCGTCTCCCACTAGCTAATTTCTATCAATTCAACTTCCTTGGGACACAGTTTTTTCATAAAATTAAATTGCTTTTTTATGATTACACTTTCTTTTTCTTTTTTCTATTTAGTATGCACGTAACTGACTAACTGTAGTCCCCGCTCGTCACTATAAATATGTCAAGGTGTTCGATTTGTGCTTGGTACACATTCTCTCATCGATTGATCTCTTCCTTCTTCGATCTGCAGACCTTTCCCTCCCCATGGAAATCCTCCCGGCCCCGGCCCCGGCCCCGACCCCGGCCCCGGCCCCGCATTTGATCCGGTCGCCGCAAGTAGTCACTGATGAACTTCGAGCGGACTCGTTTGCCCGTGAGAGGAGCAGTCACAGGTTCCAAACTCATTTCCAGCCGCAGCAGCAGGTGAGTGCCCGAGCCACTGCTCCTGCTGCCCACCGAAAGGACAAGGTGGTCTTCGTGTTGGGGTCCACTGGCGTCGGCAAATCGAAGCTCGCCATCGACCTTGCCACCCACTTTGACGGCGAGGTGGTCAATTCCGACAAGATGCAGGTCTACGACGGCCTCGATGTCATCACCAACAAGGTCACCGCGGAGGAGTGCGCCGGCATCCCTCACCACCTCATCGGCGGGGTCCACCCCGACGCCGAATTCACTGCTGCTGACTTCCGCCGCGAGGCCACGAGGGCGGTGGAGTCCATTCTGGCCCGTGGCCGGCTCCCCGTCATCGCGGGCGGCTCAAACTCGTACGTAGAGGAGCTTGTGATTGGTGAAGGGGGCAACTTTGCATCAAAGTATGACTGTTGCTTCGTGTGGATCGACGTCGAGCTCCCGGTGCTGCACTCGTTTGTGTCGGCCCGGGTGGACCAGATGGTGGAGAAGGGGCTCGTGGAGGAGGCCAGAGGCGTGTTCGAGCCGGAGGCGGCAGACTACAGCAAAGGGATAAGACAGTCCATTGGAGTTCGGGAGATGGATGGGTTTTTCCGAGCTGAGATGTCCCGCTGGCCGACGAGGAAACGAAGGCGAGGCTGCTGAAGGAAGCGATTGAGGAGATAAAGGAAAACACTCGCGAGCTTATATACAACCAGTTGCAGAAGATTCGACGATTTTCGACGTTTCCTGGGTGGGACGTGCGCAGAGTGGACGCCACGGAGGCGTTCCGGAAACGAGGTACCCAAGAGGCCGAGCAAGTGTGGAACCAGGTGGCGAGAGAGCCCAGCATCAAGATAGCTCAGAAATTCCTCATGAACGGGGACTTGAATGACAAGAAGATGATGACCATTGACGCCGCCGCTGACGGTAACAAGGAACCATCAGAAGTGATGAGTGCCGACGTCAACGCGGAGCAAGAGCATAAAGTTGCGCCCACCTGCACTACTAGCGAGCGAGGTAGCCAACATGAGGTGGGGCCGGGGCCGAATGTAGGATAGGGGAAGTGGGTCACTCTCAGAGCCGTCAGTGTGTGTTGATGATTGGGGATCAAGCGCACACCGAGAGGAGATGAGAGATCCAAGGTGAAAGACAAAAGAGGAGACCTAAGAAAGAGCGTGTTAGTGTCCGTGCGGCCTGCTGTCCTGTGCCACCGACATGACACTCCTCTTTATGACTAGACTAGAGTGGTGTGCGTGGTGGGGGCTGCAGACGGAGTCTCTCACCTTTATCTTTTCAGAATAATAATCGATATGATCTAATCTATAGTCATTTTTTTTTTCACAATATATATATATATATATATATATATATATATATATATATATATATATATATATATATATATATATATATATATATAGATCAAGGCAATTTAGTTGGGACTCCTATAAATTAGTCTGAGAGAGAGAGAGAGAGAGAGAGAGAGTTGGGTGGTGGAGAGAGGGAATCCACCCTTTAAATTTGTCCTTTTCTTTATTTTTGTGAGAATCAGTTGTGGTTTCTCGGCTTACTGCTTGCCGACTGAAATAAGAAAAAAAGAGAAGAAAAAGAAATATATTTTATCTACGCTCCCCCCATTAGCTTTCCTCCTACTGTCAAAGGTTGCCCTGCATCATTCCTGATAACGAACTCAACTTCCGCCTTCTTGGATCCATCAAAATTCAATTTGATCCTAGTTGGGTCAGGGAGGTTCCAAGTACAAACCAGCTCATTACCATGTCGGGCCCAAAACCCCAGTAGTCTCTCCACATCCCTCCTTCCTCCTCACCTGCGAATCTCTCTGGTCAATTTGCATCGGGTTATTTTCAAACACCACCATATTTCTATTTTTTTTTCAGATACACCACGCAATGTAAACAATAGCAGCTTGGCGAAATCTCCTCATATAGCCCGAGCCAAGTCCTGCCCCTTGCATAAAGTTGCACCATTCCTGATAATTTGTTGGAGGAGTCTCCATACTTAGCTTACTACACAACAAACTCCAACATTCCTTGGTCTTCACGCATTCCTATATCAAATGCCCAATTGTTTCATCTTCCTCCGTACATCTAGGACCAAAGACTCGAAACATGCACGGATCAGGCTCTCAACCCCAAGCTCTTGTGGGTAATGCCTGATGCAATACTTTCCAATTGGGCTTTTATTTTGGGCCAGCAGACATGAGGTTATTGTGGGGGGGGTGGGGGATTTCTGGTTTTTAATGTGTTTCACAGCCATTTTTTTCCAAAGCCCAGCAGTGATTGTTTCGATAAACAGCCCAATGGGCCCATGGGCTTTTTCTTAGAAATCAACAGACCGCTACTCGCGGCGAGGACGACGATGAAAAGGTCAAAACTCAAAACTACAAGTTTTTTCAGAGACTAAATCGCACTGCTACAGAGCTTATGCGGCAATGCTCTCATAGATGACGAATGAAATCCGTCGGCAACAACCAGTTAACCGACTGGGTTTCAATCGTCGGTGAATATAATTTTGACCGGCGTTATGCCGACAATTTTTACTTGGCTCTTATAATCATTAATTTGTGTCATTCTTTTAATTAATTGTTTTTCCACGCAGCATTCACCGACGATTATGTGCAGCTTTTTTCAGTAGTGTTACATGCATGGAGCAAACTAACTATATGCGCCTCACTTCTCCTCCTCTATATATACGTGAAATTGTTTGGTTGATTCTCTCATCATCACTTCACCATTCCCAGACCTTTGCCTCCTCCATGGGAATCCTTTCGGCCGCATCGACACCTTTGGCCCGGTCTCCAAAAGTCATTAGTTCTCTCGCTCATAAGCTTCGAGCAAAATCTTTTGCTAGTGACGAGAGTGGTCACAGATTCGTAACTTGCTTTGAACAAGCTATTACCTCTCCGCGAAAGGATAAAGTAGTAGTCTTTGTCTTGGGGTCGACGGGCACTGGCAAGTCAAAGCTGGCCATCGACCTCGCTTCCCACTTGGAGGGCGAGGTGGTCAATTCTGACAAGATGCAAGTGTATGCCGGCCTGGACGTCATCACCAACAAGGTGACTGACGAGGAGTGCGCTGGCATCCCCCACCACCTCATTGGTGGTGTCCACCCCGACGCTGAGTTCACCGCCTCCGACTTTCGCCGCGAGGCCACGAGGGCTGTCGAGGCCATTGTGGCCCGCGGCCGGTTGGCCATCGTGGCTGGGGGCTCAAACTCGTACCTTGAGGAGCTGGTGGACGGTGATGGGGGCAAGTTCCGGTCCAAGTACGAGTGCTGCTTCGTCTGGATCGATGTTGAGCTCCCGGTGCTGCACTTGTTCGTGTCGGCCCGGGTGGACAAGATGGTGGAGATGGGCCTTGTGGAGGAGGCCAGAGGCGTGTTCGAGCCGGAGGCAGCAGACTACTCCAAAGGGATAAGAAAATCTATTGGAGTTCCAGAAATGGATCGATTTTTCCGAGCAGAGGGATCGGCTGACGAGGCGAGAATGTTACAGGATGCAATCGAGGAGATCAAAGAGAATACGCGCAAGCTTACGTGTAACCAGCTAAAGAAGATTCATCGAATCTCGACATTACGAGGATGGGACGTGCACAGAATAGACGCCACTGAAGCTCTCCAGAAACGTGGAGATCCAGAAGGTGAAGAGGTATGGAACAGCATGGTTCGAGAGCCAAGCATCAAGATAGTTCACAAGTTTCTGAATGAAGAGTACTTGCACGACATGGGCTTTTTGAAGAAGATCATGAACATTGCTGCTGTGGCTGACGCTAATCAAGTATCAGAAGGAACCGCGATCATTGCCGCCACCGCTACCGCTCCCGCTACCGCCACCATAAAGTGTGAACACAAGGCTCCCGCCTGCACTAGCTAGGTGGAGCAACAATTAGTGTTTATTTGTTTTCTGATACGTGTAAATGTACGTGCAGCTAAAAGGGAAAATATATACGTTTTGTGGTGTGAAGATGTAAAAGAAAATAAAATTTGTGATTGTTAAGTATCTATCCTATATTGTTATGATTCTCTTTCCCCTTAAACCTAATGTACTGGTCAGATTTTGATTCTCATCAAGATCATGACATGTGTCTCAGAACTTGAGGGTATCGCTTCTCTGCCAACACGCCCAGCTCATACACAGGTTTGGTTAATGTGTGCGAGCCACACATACATACAATAAGATGATCAATCCCGTGTTGACACGTAGATTGAACCTCTTATAATGTCTTATAATATGTATGAGGTCACACACTATGGCTCACACATGAACCAAACCCCTCATATACAAGCCTAACATGTGCCAAGAAGAAAGCGTCGGGCACATGGGCCCAAGAAGAAAGCGTCGGGCCTCGCCCCGCGCTCACATCTGATCAGATATCACTCACTTGAATTCACTACTCAACCGGAGTTATGCGACTCTCAGGGACGTAAATAATCAATAGAAGGATCCTTTCTGGAGCCACCCAAGGCTCTGACACAAAGACCCTCTGAAGCCTGCTATTTCTGAGTTGTTTACAGCTGAAAAGCACGACCCCTGTGATTCATGGATCCAGTTATGCCGCGAGATTATCTCCACGTTCTAAACGTTATAACACCCCTATATCAATGCGTGTTGTTATGAATAGTGGTGGATATCTCTGCATGACGATCCCAACAATCAAGCAGCACAGATCTGATCGGTTACAAGAAATTATAACGTGTAAATCATACAGTTATGTAGATCCAAAATATCCACACCCATAATGATAGCTCACATGGGTATAAAACACACCTCTATCTCCTCAAAAAAGAGGTTGTCTTCTGATTATTATATCAAATACTAGAAATTATAATGGCAGTATTACTCTGCAAAATTCATTGTAATCCTCTGACATTATTATAGTGAATTCTCTCCCTCTCTTGTGCTTTTCTCTTTCGGGATTTCACATAAATTCTTTGTTGTTTGAGATTGCTTACATTTGATCTACTCACTTACAATTCATGGTGTAGAGAAATTCTCCGAGAATTTTTCTCCACAATTTGATGCTGTCATTGAGATCTCTTGAATCCATACTCAAGATCTCACCCCTTTCCCAAATCCTTCCTCAAAAGCGTCGCCAAATAAAAATGGCTCCACCAAGGAAGAGCGCATCCCAGGTCACCTCCGCCACCACTTCAAAAGGTAAGTCGATAATTGCTGGGGCCTCGAGGCCTACCAACGCTCATCCTCTTTATCCCGACGTTCTCATCAAAGATGTCGGAGAAGGTCAATCTTCCTCGCCTACTCCACCAGAGGCAAGGACCAACAGACATGAAACCCGACTCCCCGTCGAAGGTCAGCTCCTCCAATGCTCGCCAGCCTCCAAAGACAATTGGACAAGCAACGAGCGGAGGCAACTTGTGATTGCGAGGAGATTGCTCTGGAGAGAGATACTATAACCCGCATCTAGAATCACCTCGTCACTTAATTCGAGATCTTTCAGAAGCTGCAGTCCATAAGGAATCAAGGGGCAGAGGGGTCTCGAGCTCTCCCGTCACCATCTCTTACTGCAAGAACTACCCACACCGAGAGCAATCAGAGGCACGCCAGATCTGACTTCCTGAGCGATGACGGGCACTCTGTTATTATATTACTCCACCAAAGTCCCTCCCAATTCTCTCCCATGGAGTGGTAGGTCCACAAGCTCAATCACTGCTATGTTAACACTAGACCTCTAACAGTGAAAATTTGTTGGCCCGGAGGCCTTCCTCTCTAGTTTTGATGATGTGATTAACTCATGTAGTTATGTTTACTAATAATCTTGTGATTTTAGTTTCATATCATTAAGCAAGATATTAGTTGGTGATTGCTTCAACAAGAGGAGTTTGGAAGCCTTCACTTGGTGATTCCCTAGCCCGAGCATCAAGATCACACTTAGCCATGCTCGTTGGATCACGGAGTTTGGACCGAGTCGACTTGAAGATGGAAGATCGTCAAGAAGACTTAGGTATCCTAGTTTAGTTTAGTGTGTTTCAGATCCATTTGTAAAGATAAGAATAGTTGATATGCTCAAGTGCACAACACACACAAGTTTTATGTTTGGATTTGGTTTTCATGAATAGCTTAGATCAAAACAAGTTTAAATGGTTTATATGTATAATAGATGTATTCTAGTTATACATGCATGCTTAAACTTCCGATACAAACTTATTTTGACTTTCTATTCATGTATTGAAAAATCAAAGTTTGATAAAATACAAGTTTTGGTTTTGGTAAAAATGTTAAAACACAAAAATAGTTTCATATGCTTGATATTTGAGCTAAACTTTTTATCACATGTTTATGTATCAATGCAAAATGATAAAACTATTTTTGAGAATTTTTAGAAGAGATAAAAGATTTTCTAAAATAATTTTAACCCCAGTTTCTGACTCAGAACAGTAGCAGACAGGCCAGGTCGGCCGACCGCACGGTCGACCGAACCAAGGGCCGGTCGACCTTACGGTCGACCGACGTGCACAGCCTTGTGCACGTCTGGCAGCACAGTGGGCCGGCTGACCGAGCGGTCGACCGGACCAGAGAGCTCTGCTCTCTGTATCTGGGCGGTCGGCCGGACGGTCGACCGGATGCCCCAACGGTCATATTTCTGATCGTTGGCGGTCGGCCGGGCCGGCCGACCGCAGGCTAGTTTCTGGTTTGGCCTATAAATACCCCATTTCTTGAGGATTTTGGCTAAGATTTTCTAGAGCAAAAATTTCCCTATTCTCTGGTTTTAAAAACAAGTTTTCAAAAGTGTTTAAGTGCCAAAAAGATCAATCTTATTTGTTTTAAGTGTTTTGTTTATTTTCAAGGAAAATAGGTTTTTGGGAATTGGTTTCTTGTTCTTCATTTCTATATCAATTTGGTATTTTTCCAAGATATTTTCTTTAATCAAAACACTTATTTTTTCACACTTGAGCTATATCATCTATCGTATTCTATTAGGATCTTGTTTTGTGAAAAAGGGGAAGGAGAAATTGTTTGTGGTTGAAAGAAATCACTTGTTGTAAACACCCTTGCTTTTGTTTGTATCCCTCTTTGGTAGAGGTGATCGGGTGATTGATTTGCTCCCTCTTTGGTAGAGGTTGAGATTATGGTTTGCTCTCTCTAGTGAGAGGTGGAGTTTAGTTTGTATACCCTCTTCGGTAGAGGTATTTGATTGGTTGTTGTTTGGCTACGGGCCTACCCCTCGGTTGTGAGGCGGTGTTTGAGAGAGGAGTTCGGTACTCCCTTTGTTGTAACAAATCCTCCTCGGTGGAGGTTCCCTCGGTCGGTATAGTGGATTAGAAATCCTTCTCGGTAAAGGCAGGGACGTAGAGCTAGGGGCTCGAACCTCGAAACATATCTTTGTGTTTGTGTTTGATCCATTGCCTCTTAACCCTCTCTCTCTTTATAATGTGCATAGCATCATTCATTTCATATCATTCTTATTGCTTGCATTTGTGCCTTGCATTATTTCATATTGTTCATCCTTATATGCTTGGCTTGTTTGTGTGTATGCCTCACTTGTACTTAACCACAAGAGCTTCATATAGCACCTCAACCCATATCTAGGGGAATCAAGAGGAGTTAGTCCAGAGCCCTTCACGGGGAATTCGGCTACACTTGTGTATTGTATTAAGTGTGTTGCAAAATAGTTTAAACTTCCGCATTTAGCGCATTTAGTTTTAGATTAGCATTATCACCTATTCACCCCCCCTCTAGGTGATTTACAAAATTTTAATACTCCTTAGCGAGCACGAACTTCCAATTGTCGCTTCCTTACATGGAGTTACAAGTCTTTAAAATCGTCAAGTTAACACTATACCTCTGACAATCCAAACTTCACTTATCAAGTCTCCTCAATAGAATGGCAAGTCCTCAAAATTTCTCATATCACAAATCAACTCTTGCTATCATGTTAACACTACACCTCTGATAAATTACTGTTAAGTTTAATATCACATCTCTAACAGTGATCAAGTTACTGCCAAGTTCAATATTAAATCTCTGACAGTCACTTTCCTCAGGCCTCCATATCGAAGCTGAGACGAGCGGTGCGGAGTTTAACATCACACCTCTAGCATCCAGTTCATTGTTAAGTTCAACATTACACCTATGACAGTGATTTTCCCTCGAGCTTCCGTATCAAAGTCGAGATGACTAATGATAAGTTCAAAACTACACCTCTAGCATTACACCTACTGTTAAGTTCAACACTACACCTATGACAGTGTTATCTTCAGTTTTTTCAATGAAACTGAAATTCTTATGGAGCTAAGTTAACAGTACATCGCCAGCTCACAACTTTATCAAGTTAATATCACGCTTCTGACAGAATT
Source organism: Agave tequilana (assembly GCA_038442645.1). Lineage (NCBI taxonomy): Eukaryota > Viridiplantae > Streptophyta > Magnoliopsida > Asparagales > Asparagaceae > Agave > Agave tequilana. The sequence goes on along the minus strand of JAVJIF010000340.1, from coordinate 19,786 downwards.
CAATCCAATTCGTTGAGTTAATATCATACCTCTGACGATAAAGATCCCCGACGGGTCTGATCTTACTTGTTATTCTCGTCAATAGAATGGTGGGTCTACTTACAATCACTGTTAGGTTAATATCACATCTTTAATAGTGTTCTCACTAATTCTCAGCTGAGTCTTGATGATGTTAATACTAAACCTCTGATGAAGACTCAATCACAATCCCCCGCGGAGTGAAAAATTCACTTGTTATTCTCATCCATAGGATGGCAAATCCATAAAACATGTTCTACTCCTATCAAGTTTAATATCACACCTCTGACAGTAGCCTTTTTAAATTCTTCAAATGAAATTCTTCAACCTTGAGTTGCTAAGTTGAATATCACACTTCTAGCAAACCAAGGATAATTGCTTCCACTTGTCTAATTTTTCAATACAAAAAGGAAGTCTAGACAAATAAAAAAGCAAGAAAACTTGTCGCTTTTATTGATATTAAAAAAATATGAAAGTGATACAAAACGCTCTCTTATCCAATAAGATTAAGTGTTACAATAAAGGAGTACAAAGAAGTCTCTCTTACTCAGCGAAAGGTTACATTCACTCCGTTAAATGCTGAAGATGCATAAAGTTCATCTTCTTGACTGTGGCTGGGAACAACAGATCAACTTCCTCTTCTCTTGAGAACAATGGAACTTCTTGAGGTCGAAATGCAAGGTAGCATCTTATTCCACCCAACCAACTGGTGCAAGGGTCTTCATAAGGCCGTAATCCTTCGCTTAATGGGAAGCTCCGTCACTAGAAAGTCATCCAATGAGCATGAGTTTTTTATTGTTATCACTTCTTTGAACAAGATTGGTGAAGGGAGGATCCCAGACCTTACTGGTGACGTCCTCTTTCCCGTGACCTTCAAATGCACCATGATCATTGTGATCAGGAAGGTTCGAGACCTTACTGGTACATCATGTCTAATAATGTCTTGATGTGTATTGAGAATTGCGCGGATCTTCCTTGCCTTTGGAGAGAAGTTCTGTCTCCTCAAGTGGTCGCTAATCGAACGAGCTAGTCATTTTATGTCAACCTCAATGGACCGGCAATGACACGGGAACCAGCACCAACAATATGGCCACGACCTGCAAGAAGAAGAAAAAACCAGGAGGTTAAATTTCTGCAAAGACAGAAACATGAATCTAGAAGGACAGACGCGGGTCTAAAGTCATAAACTCCAGACGCGAGTCTTATACGCGAATCTCGCGTTTAAAGCTTCAAGACGCAAAGTTTACCACGCTCTGCAAAGATAAAAAAATATGGATCTGAATGCCATCCCAACATTAGATTCGCGTCTGATGATTAAAACGCGGGATACATATTAAAGGCGCAGACACGGGCCTTAAAATTTTCTAAGTCATGAACTCCAGACGCAGGTATTATAAATCCGCGTCTAAGACTTCGAGACACAGAGTTCGCCACACTCGCATCTAAGATTTTAAAAGAGCGTCTAAGACTTTTAAGATTCATAGTTCGTCACATTTGCGTATAAATACTTCAAAAGAGCAGACACGAGTCTTAAAATTTTCTAAATCATGAACTCCAAACGCGAGTCTCATATACAAAACCCATGTCAAACCTCAGAGACGTGAGGTTCACATGAAGTCCGCGTCTGAACTCCACCGCTTAGAAAATTCTCTAAGTATTGAAATCAAACACAAGGCTAAGTGAAACCCACGAAGCGAAGATACAGAGGTCATCAAACCCGCGTCTTGCCTACCAGTGCAAGGGTCGCATCTGAAAATCAAATACAAGTGTGAGCCTCACGTTGGTGATTCAACTCAGAAGAAGCTTAAGAGTTAAGTTAACTCTTCGAGTTTTTTAATGGCAGGAACCGATTCGAGTGGTCTTATTACCTGAAATGGGGCCTCCTGCATAGAGGAACCTCTCATTTAAACCTCTGGAGCGACTGCGCTCGAGGAGAAAGCCATAGGCTTGGTCTTTGGGGTCATTCTGATGGTAAATTCTTTAGAAAAGATGAGAAAAAAGGAAGAAAAAGCTCGAAGCTTTTCTTGAGTTCTTAAGTCTTGGACGCAAAGTTCAACGAAGAAGAAAGGAGTCTAATGATGACTCTTGAAAGACGGTTGTTTTTTTACAGACGCAATAATCAGCCAAGATACGCGGCCCATATCTCGAGATCTATCGTCGTCAGATGCGTGGCAACGCGCCCAGAACGCGGATCCTGCGTTTAAAAAAGAACACCACTCCTTCAGCTCCTCCAGACACACAGCGATGCGAGTCCAGCATTTAACAGGGTCACGTCTCTTCAGCAAAGAGAGGTTCGTGTCTCTATTTCAAAGTATGCGTCACTTCAATTAACTGAGAGTCGTGTCTCTACTTCGAAGACAGTGTCTTTTCAGTATTCTTTGGCTCGCGTCTTGGCAAGAGAGCTGCGTCTCTAATCCAAGCGAGAGTTGCGCCTCTACTCTAAATCAGGATTCACGTTTATACACTGGAAGTCGCGTTTCTACATCAAGTGAAAGATGCATCTTCACTTTGAAATAAACTCACGCCTTGACAAAATAGCAGAGTCGCGTCTCTTTAATAAGGAGAAGTCCACGTCTCCACCTCGAAGTCTGCGTCACTTCAACAAAGTGAGAGCTGCGTCACCACTTCGATGTCCATGTCTCCCCAACGAATGATAGTCACATTTCTACTTCAGAAGAGGTTCGCGTCTCTAAGGTAACATGACCTTTGCGTCTGCAATACCTTTATTTAGTCTATGCTTTTGCAATCAGTTCAACAGTACACTGGTAAAAGCAGTTGGCGATCTTCCTCTGTTTAAAAGTACAATGAAAACTGGCTCAGAGTATCGATGAGGTCTGGATTGTGTATCTAGACACTCATTGTAACGCCCCGATTCCACGGATACGGGGACGTCACTGCGACGTATATACGTAGGTCATAAATTGCCCCCACGTATATACGCTAAGCATAAAAGTACAACAAGGATCAGAGTACACGACAAAGCGTGGTATTCATACATATGCCAACACAAGAAGTACACATACAAAGTTATCACAGGATATTATAAAGTATTACACAATACATGTGTATTACATCATAACCAAGTCCAAAAGAAATATATACAAATATGTATACAAAAAGCTCACAAGTAGAAAGAAGATCTCGTGAGTCAAAAGGTGAGTCTGGCACGAGGGGAATGGAACTAGTTCGCCTGCTCACTAAGGTAAGCTCGGTCCTCTGTGGATGGCTCCACTTCGTTCAAGCTTCGGAATCTGAATGTGCAAATCCAAAGAGTCAAGACATATAATAATAAACAGACTATAGCCAAGTGGCTAAGGGACATGAATAAGGAAAGATGAAACAATTATAAGGAATATCAACTAATAAGTATGAAAAGCATGAAGAGATAAAATCCTAATACAATGAATCTACAGTTAACGTCTTATTATTATTACTTGTCTTACTGTGATATCTAACTATGTGACCCAGCGTCCCAGAGCACATAGATCCATATCCTAGTAAAGCAAGGTTGTTATTGGAAACAAGCGGTTGTCGATATGTGTTCGTGTTTACAGTGGCATTAGGTATATTGTACAATTATATTTCCGGTCTGACCTGAGGGCCTCCAGGGGACCGAGGGGAGTGCTTGCTCCCTCTTCCTGATACAGTCATGACAAAGGGCATACATAAGTCCCTCCTGATAGGCCTTGCGGCTGGTTCCGTCATCAAGCAACGGAACACCCTGGACCGTCGACTAATGGATACTTAAGTCGACTAAGTTTGAGATACAGAGAGTTGAGTTTATTTCAGGAGTCGACTAATAGTTCCCTGTTAGTCGACTACCCTTACAACCCTAGTCGACTAACTTTTCCTGAAACAGAATTACAACTCTCTGGAACCCAGCTTTAGTCGACTCATCTAGGCTGTTAGTCGACTTAAGACCCCTATTAGTCGACTAACCCTTCAACCTAGTCGACTAATTCTGACTGTTTGACTTAGTTAATTCAGATTCCGAAGCTTGGAACGAAGTGGAGCCATCCACAGAGGACCGAGCTTACCTTAGTGAGCAGGCGAACTAGTTCCATTCCCCTCGTGCCAGACTCACCTTTTGACTCACGAGATCTTCTTTCTACTTGTGAGCTTTTTGTATACATATTTGTATATATTTCTTTTGGACTTGGTTATGATGTAATACACATGTATTGTGTAATACTTTATAATATCCTGTGATAACTTTGTATGTGTACTTCTTGTGTTGGCATATGTATGAATACCACGCTTTGTCGTGTACTCTGATCCTTGTTGTACTTTTATGCTTAGCGTATATACGTGGGGGCAATTTATGACCTACGTATATACGTCGCAGTGACGTCCCCGTATCCGTGGAATCGGGGCGTTACACTCATGATGATCATCTCTAGTGCCTTCAAAAAGTTCAACAGTACACTCACGAAGACCAAATTCAGACACGATCAGCTCAAGATATCTCAAAAGATTGTCAACCCAGCTTGAGAGTTTGCTGCCAAGAGGAAAGTCCAAAGTGTTTCGAAATCCGTCCCAGTCAACCATAGAGTTTCGAAAATTTTGAAGGGCATATTGTAGACTATCAAAAAAATACTAAAGGCAAGTCATCAGATGACAGAGTCTATGCTCCAGGCGCAAGGCTAATCAAAGCCACTTATGCAGTACCAAGACACAGGACTTGAAGCCCGCGTCCCAGCATCCCTCCAATGTCAAGACGAAGGGTTCGAAACTTGCATCTCAGCACCATTTCAATGCCAAGACGCAGAGCTTGAAGTTCGCGTCTCAAACGCAAAGTTCAAGGAATGCGTTCGACATCACATTAATAAGGAAACACAGAGTTGGAGGCTTGCGTTTTAACACCACCGCGATGCCCAAAACGCGGAGCTCAAGGCCCGCGCCCAACGTTACCTCGACGGCTAAACGCAGAGCTCAAACCCGCGTTTCAACTGGAAAGGAGCCCTGCGTCTCAGTTATAACTACCCCATTATTGGGTCAAGTACTTGTATGACACGGGAGACGAGAATTTGCGGTAAAAGTTTTCCTTGAATCAAATGAAAAGGATTACAACAACAAAAACTGTTCCTTCCGGTTACAAGGGAGGGAGAATATTGAATCTTGAATTCCCCCTTTGTTTAATGCTGGGTTCTTCGTGTGGCGGTGGAGAGTGGATCTTGTTCTCCGTTGACCAGATGACCGTCCTTCTGGGATCTCCTCTTTGGCCGGTAGAAAGAGTAACTCAGCTCTGTCTACCAAAACTCTCGAAGAGAAGGTAGGCGAAAGCTAGCTCGTACGCAACGAACTTGCTGAAGAGTTGACCTGCTTCTTTTCTCTCTGTGTCGCCCTCTTGTTGCCGATTGCCAGAAGTTTGACCTTGATGCTGATCGCCCCCTCCCCAAAAGTTCTCCTCTCTTCATAGTGACGGGGCTATTTATAGAGGTTTAGGGGGTGATCGTGCCCTCTAAAAGTGTTTCACGATGAGGGCCAACTTTCCCGCTACATGGGCGGTGAACGGCGCCATAATCGGGGTGGTTGTAACCGAGACGCGGGTCTGGACCCTAGCGCCTTGAGGTTGAGACGCGGGTTTGGACCCTAGCGCCTTGAGGTTGAGACGCGGGTTTGGACCCTACGCGTCTTGGTTCTGAGACGCGGGTTCGGACTCTCGCGTCTTGAGGCTGAGATGCGGGTGTCGGGCCCGCGTGCCTTAATGCTGAGACGCGGGTTTGGACTTTCGCGTCTTGATTGTCACATTTAGCCTTGCGTCTGGGTCTTGGATCTCTGCGTTTTGGTGGCTTGTCTTGGTGATTTTTTAGACAGCCTACAAAACCCCCTCCAAAGTTTTCGATATTCCGCAGTTAACTGGGACGGATTTCGAAATACTTTGGATTCTAGCTGCATTTGCCTTCATGACTAGACTATTAATGCTCCAGGTTTGATCTATTCTGGAGTTGGTCTTCGTGAGTGTACTGTTGAACTCTTTGAAGCCACCAGAGTTGATCATGTTGAGTGTCTAGATACGCAGTCTAAACCTCCCCGTTTGCTTTTAAGTCTGTCACGGGTGCGCTTTAAGCCAGGAGTGGTTGGTCGTCTGCTTGCGTCAGTGTACTGTTGAACTGATTTTGCAGAAGCAGGAGGCCGAACGCAGGTTCCTTTTGAAAAGCGGAGACGAGACTGCTTTAAAGACGCGACCTCTTAGTGAGACGCGACCTTTTGGCAACGGAAACGCGACTGATCTTCATAAGGCAGACGCGATGTTCAGCTGAAGACGCGAATTTCGGAAAGACGCATCTTTTAAATATAGACGCGATTGTCTGGGCGCATTTATGGCGATGCTGATAGGGCATATCCATCGAAGAGACATGGCCGTCGGGTGCGAGTCCGTGCCACGTCATGATTGCTCTGCCAGTTGGCCTGGGGAACCGACGGGATTTCGCCTTTTGGCGCGCGGATTTCCTGGCGCATTAAATGATCCATGCCACGTGTCGAGCGACGATTCACTGCCGAGTCGTGGCGCATGATCTTCTCTGTGCGTTAAAGTGATTTTGTTCCACGCGTCGAACAGAGATTCGCCGCAGAGTCGTGGCGCATGATCTTCTCTGTGCGTTAAAGTGATTTTGTTCCACGCGTCGAACAGAGATTCGCCGCAGAATTCATCGGGCCATACGCTGCGTATCTTCGCGAATCCTTGTGCCTATAAAAGGCCACAGTTGGGAAGATTCCTCTTCTTCTCCGAACGCACTCGCTGATAGAATTAAGAAAGAGAATTTCCCTTTTCCGTTCATCTGTTTAAACTTGGATCGAATTAGCAATGGCACCCAAGACCAAGCCGACTGCTTCTTCTTCAAAGGCGACCGTCGCCGAGGCCCGGAGGGGCAGCTCCTCCTCTGCGCAGGATATTGTTCTCCAAGGTGTCCAAGGTAACTGCCTTTTAGGCGTGAATTTCGCCATTAAAGGAAGTTCAAAGAACCCTTAAGAACACACAAATTTAAATCGTGTTTGATTCCCAGACGCAGTCTTTGGGTTGATAACCGAGGCGCGGGTTTGATGACCCGGTGCCATTAGGTCCTGCCTTTTGGACCTTACTTAGAATATTTCTAATTGTGAAGGGTTTAAACGCGGACTTTGATCCTTGCGTTCTGCAACATCAGGCGCTGGTTCTTCCGATCTGGCGCCTAAGTCCAAGTACTTGAATCTCGCAAGTCTTGGTTTGCAAAACGCGGATCTTGCAGGTCTGGACGCGGATTTGATAATTCCTGCGTCTAGTATCTCCTCTGCGTTTGGACGTGGACTCGCAGGTCTGGACGCGGATTTGATAATTAATTCGTGCGTCCAGTGTCTCTTCTGCGTGGATGCGCAGGTCCGGACGCGGATTTGATAATTCCTGCGTCCAGTGTCTCTTCTGCGTTTGGATTATGAACACTTAGCATTTTTTTCTTACTTTTGATAGAGTATCTAACTAAGTGTCCTTTTCTTTTTGCAGCGCCATACCCCACTACTTCACTTGCCAAGACGCGCCACTTTGGACATGTAGGTGGTGCTGACCGGGACTTGACCTTTGTGTTACAAAGGACTGTTCCTGTGACTGCTGACAAGTCGCAGGCTCGTGAGGAGAGGCTCTCGAATGTTGACATGAGGACTCTTCGGGTGCTTATGACTGATGCAGCATTCACAACGGATGCTGGCATCAAGCTGGAGAAGCCTGCCTTCTTCTTCGGAGATCGTATCCACGATGGCGGCTATCGCGTGTATGACGGAACTTACAAATGGCTCCGTCAAATAAGGGGTGGAAGATTCTTTCTTCCGAACATATAGAGAGGATGTTCCCGCTGTCCTATTTCCAGCACATGTCCGTCCCTCGGAAGATGGAATGGGACCTCTCTCGATATGTCCCTGAGATTACTCTCGGTGATTTGGGCTCCCATAAAGTATACCGTCATGATAGCCATGACAGGTCAGTTATCGGCCTTTTCCCTGGGTCGCGCAAGTCTGAGGTTCCGGCTGGGGAGATACCACAACTTGGCACTACCTTCCTCAACGCATTCATGGAAGCGGAGGGTGACTATCCGGTTGGGTTCCGTGCGCCCGGGTGGGTCCGTTCCACAGAGAATTATTGGTGGGGCAGAATGGTCGGCTTTGTCCTTACCGAGCTCGGGGATCTGCTAAAGCGTGTGGGACTGTACTCGGCAGTCAGAGCCGTGCAGTGGGGGATCCCTCAAAGCTCTCAGAACTTCTTCGGGGTTCTAGAGCGTTATAATTCTTTGACGGGGACGTTCTTCACTCCGGTCGGGGAGATGGGCCTCGCTCTGCACGAGTTGCATGAAGTCTCAAGATTGGCAACAGGGGACATTCCCTATGAGGAATATGTCCCGACCACTGTGGAGCTTTACCATTTGAAGGAGGAGTTTCCCCTAATATATGAGACCTACTGGGAAGTGCTATGTCACTTCCACATTTGCGGCCAAATAACCAAATGGCAGTCGCAGGGAGTCAAGCAACTGTCTTGGGCCAGTTACTTGTTCAACAACGTCAACACCAAAGACCATCTGATAAACCGATTGGCTCCCAGCTCCGATAGGGAGATTGAAGACAGGATCGACCAGGCTCCTGACAGTTTTTACACCACGGAGTCGAACGAGGACGGTTTCGACCCTGACTTGGTTTTTGAAAGCTTTCACCATCAAGCCCGGACCCCTATCTCCGATCGGGCGCTGTTGGCGGGCTTTCTAATGCTGTGGCTGAAGCGTTGTGTGGTGCCCACGCTGCCACATGAAGTTATTGTTGCTGACGTGGTGTACCCGGCGGTGCTCCTGGCTCATGGCAACCCCATAGCCCTTCTCCCGGCCGTGGCGGCTGGTATTCAGAGCGGGCTGCGGGCGCTAGCTAAGAATTTCTGCGAGCCACCGAGGACTGCAGACTCCGAGGGAAAGCCGTATGTTGACTCAGAGGGGAATTCGACGATGAAGCGTCCCAACCCTCGGGTCGAGCTGCCTTACACGTACCTCATGGCTTGGTACGTGATGCATTGCCCTTCCTTGATGACGGTGGTGCGTTGGAGGGAGAGTTCTGTCCCTTTTGTGCAGCGGTTGGAGGGTTCGAGCTGGCGTGATTCTTATATATATTACGTCCGGAAGTGCCTTTCGGACCCTGCGAACTACCAGCTCAATCGTTGCCTCCCCCAGATCCCTGGTGCTTCTTTCGGGGATCTACTTATTGATTCCGCGGGCCCAGATGATTTCACGAGGTTATCCGCGGGAGCCTTCTGGTGGTTGCTCAATATTCGGCCCGGATATGTGCTTTTCCGGCAAGGGACGTCATGCACCATTGAGCCATACATGCCGAATCGCTTCGCTCGACAGTTCGGCTATGATCAGCTCTATGTCGGGAACCCCAATGCTAGACTCGCCTTCGAAGGGAACCTGTTCGAGGGTGCTCGGGCCTGGTACTACAGTGTGGCTGGAGGGACGGGAGCAACTTTCCGTCTACCTCTCGAGGGGCCTAAGTGCCGTACGAGCTTCAGCTTCTGCACTTGGTACACCCAAGCCATCCAGACACCAGACTTTTTTCCAGCGTCTTCGTGTATTGAGAGCATCAATGCAAGTCTCGAAGCAAGGTCAGAGTCTGGTAAACCCTCGAAAATCATTGACCAGTACTTGAAGGCTCAGAAGGAGGCCGGGAAAAGAACGAGAGGGAAGCCACGAGCCACGGAGCCACGACCACCAAGGGCGGAGCCGCAAGCGACTAAGGCGGAGTCGCGAGCAACAAGGGCAGAGCCGCAAGCAACTAAATCTCGACAGGCGGTGAGCAAGCGTCGTCAGGGCTCTACTTCAACTGCTGAACCCACTCCCAAGAAGGTTCGGAGAGACTTGACGACCGAAGTCTTTCGACCCGAAGACATCCCTGCTGTCGTTGAGCCACTGAGGGAAGAAGATATAGCTGAAGAGGATGATCATTTAATCCGCCCCCTAGGTCGAGCAGCAAAGACCGTAGGTCTGTGGAGGAAGGGGAGCTCGTTGACAGAGCCACGACTGTTGACGAGGATGAGCAGCCTGAGATCGACATCATGAGCGGAGGAGATGTCAATATTCCGGGGGTTTCGGTTCAAACCGGGTCTTCACCTGCTCGTGAAGGGAGAGATGAGGCACAACAACCTGGGTCGCCTTGTGTCTTCATTTCCAATCCTCGGGCAGTTGACCCTAGTCCTACTACTGGGGTAATTGGTGACAAGGCTCCAGCTGCAGAGGTTTCGCGCGAGGCGCTATCGTCTTCCTCACTCTCAGGGGAAAGCGATTTTGAAGACGATGTTGACTACGGTGATGAACCCGCTCCTCCTGATCCGAGTAAGTTCTCCCATATTTCAGAGGAAGAAATATATGGGGGTGAGCCGTCAACGGTATCACAGCTGGCGATTATTCCCGTTGGAGGTACTCTTTTCACCTTTTGACCTGCTTTCCTTTTAATTTTGAAGAAGAGACCTTAACATTCTCCCTTTTATGTTGCAGGATTGGCTGAGAACGTCGAAGCCGCATCCTCCTCGCAGATCGAGGAGATGGTACAAGAGTTGACCCAGCCAGAAGGGTTACGGCTTTAGTTGCCGAGATAACTCCAGCAGGGGCAACTACTAATGCCGAGGAGGCTTCCACTTTGCCGGAAGAGGAAGCAACCCCTAAGGTCGGGGAAGAACCCACTCTGCAGGATGAAGGGGTTACCATTGAAGCCAGGGAGACTTCCACTCCGCAAGATTTGCCCAAGGATCTGGCATCTCCGGGCCTCCCAGATGGTAAGGAAGTTCTGATATTTTAAATGTTTTGCTTTTCTCCTTTGTGGCTAATGTCGCAATAATTTGCAGAGGGAACTAAGGGGGTTCAGGTAGAGAGTGCAGCGGTCGGTACCCTTCCAAGAGGCCACACAGCCCAGGTCTCGGCTGAAGCTTCTGAGGAGGTTGAGCTTGCTACTCCGTCATTAGCTGTGGAGGTTCCTGCGAGATAACACCTCCGGAAGCACCCGAGGCTACTTCTGCTCTAGCCGTATCGGTGGTCAGCACAACTCTTGTGCGAGAAGATCCGCCTTATCCCGTGACAGAAAAGGGGTCGGGAAGCTTCCCAGGTGGTGACGATATGGGGGAACTGGCACGCCAGATGGTGCAACAATTCTTTGCTTCGATGGGATCATGTATTGATCTCATCTTACGTGGAAGCAGCTCCTTCAATTTTGCCCAGACGCTTCTCAGAAATCTGGCCGAGAACGTCGAATTAACCGGAGGCCCCTCACTTGCCCAAGCGTGTTTGCGGGTGGTGGAGCAACTGGGAGACGACCTGCACGAGCTGAAGTCTTTGAAAAATGCCAGCTCTTCTAGTGAGGCCCAGGCCACCCTAACCCGGCTCTTAGCTGCTCAAGAACAAGAGCGACAGGAGGCAGAGGCACAAATAGATGCAGAGATCCGCAGCCTCGAATATTCCCAGGCTGAATGTCAGAAACTAACTGACGATTCAAGGGAATCCGAGATTGTCATGCAGAGCACGGAGCATGTCATCATCAGTGCTCGGGACACCATTGCCAAGGCTCGGGACACCATTGCCAAGGCAGAAGCTGTGCTTGCGATCAATGAGAAGAAGCTTGTCACCATCAAAGAGGAGCTTGCGGAGCAACAGGCGGCTAAGGCGCGAGCTGAAGAGAGTCTGTCTCTACATTCTTCCAGGGTGGAATCTCTGCGAGCGCAGCTGGCTGCAAAACCCTTCCTATCTGAAGAGGAGCTGCGGGTCCAGGCCATGATGGAGGCTGAGAAGGCACGTCAGATCAAGATGCATCATCTCAGGGAGCAAATCCGTTCCTTGGCGAACCAGGACATTTAGCTCCTTTTCTCTCTTTTTCTTTTGTAAAGAAAAGGGCACTCTATTTATCAGAGTGTTTGTATCCACTTTTGATATAAAAAGGACACTTTTTGTTCCATCTTCTTTGCTTAGTTGTGGATGAATCCAACTTCTTGATCACTGGCTGTGAATACTGAACTTAGGTAAGACTAAGTTCTTTCAATGAAACGCAGCATCGACTCGCGGCTTCTGTTCATAGGGAGACGCGGGTATCAGTTCAGAAGAACTTGGGCAGAACTAAGTTCTTTTGATGAGACGCAGCGTCAATCCATAAGGAGACGCGGCCATGAGTTCAGAAGAACTTGGGCAGAACCAAGTTCTTTTGATGAGACGCAGCGTCAATCCATAAGGAGACGCGGCCATGAGTTCAGAAGAACTTGGGCAGAACCAAGTTCTTTTGATGAGGCGCAGCGTCAATCCATAAGGAGACGCGGCCATGAGTTCAGAAGAACTTGGGCAGAACCAAGTTCTTTTGATGAGGCGCAGCGTCAATCCATAAGGAGACGCGGCCATGAGTTCAGAAGACGCGGCATCCGTCTGTAGGGAGGGACGCGAATCTGCTTCGCTGGAAAAGACGCGGATCGAACAGACGCGAGGGACGCAGCCTTGTGCATTTTCCATCAATCCCAGAATGGACTAAGTGTTCTCCTTTAAAAAGGACGCCGTTTGCTGAGGGGACGCGACTTTGCATCACGCGGACATTCCTCTAGGACGCGGGTGATCGTCATCCAATCTGGGGAGGGGACGCGAATTTTGGATACGGTTTTCTTCAATCTGCGTCTTGGTGTAACCTCCCAGGCGTTACATACAGCCTGTCATAAAGATTTGATGTGATCTTCAAATCTCTATTGATGATCGGGAATGCAGATTTTCCGCTGTTTCCCGAAGCGGTTATCCACGCGTCGGCTTCTTATTGGTCTTGAGCGTCAATTCCCTTTAATGAGGAACCGATGCGGGTGGTTGGAGATTGGCGCCTGCGACGGTTTTCGAAGCGGCGTTACACGCGTCAGTCCCTTAGTGGATCTTGACAATCGTGCGGTCATTAAGGCCGGCGGTTCAGATTAAGAGATCATTAATTGCAGTCATCGGGGGCTGCCTATAAATAGGGCGCACCCTCTCCCTTCAATCCAATCTTTGGACTGTTTTCTTTTGAGAGCGAGCGCTCTGAGAACCTTCATCTTCTTCAGAGTGTTGTCTCCATGGATGAGGATGGCTCTGTGGATGAAGATGACCCAGGGCTTGTATGCTCCTGTTTGGTCTCTTCGGGGCAGAGTGTCTCTCTGATCATCTTGCACGTCCGCGTCTGGACGCGGAGAGCCCGACTCTTGGTAGAAGCCTTTGTTGGTACGCCGTCCCGATTAGCCATGATATTTTAATCTACCACGGCCTGTACCTTGGCATCATCATTATCTGGACCCCCTCACGAAGTCTGTGTTGGTGCATTCCTTCTGAAATTTGCGCCACAGAATTAAACTTCTCTGGACGCGAGTGCAGGGGTCTTTGGCACTTGGCGCTGGCTTCGTTCACAAAGCTTGCGTTTCTAAGCCACTGTCTTGGCGCGTTTTATAGCCACTGCTTGAACGAATTCCAAAAAGGTTTCAGACCCGAGCCTTGCAACTCTTGTTCACTCAATAAGGAGATGGCAACTTTCGGCGTCTGTGCCTTTTCGGCGTTTGTGCTTTCGACTTGGGCGCAGAACGAGACCGCGTTTTGATTCGCGTTTGTCTCTGCTGACGCAGCAGTTTGGCTCACTGCGTGGGTCATTCCCGCGTCTGCTTGGCTGACTGCGTGGATCATTCCCGCGTCTGCAGTCCGCATTTGCGACTTAGTTTTTCTCTGTGAAGCACACTAAGTTGCAGATTGTTCTGATTCCTTTGTTTCATTTCTTGCAGGTAGGCTTGCTGGTTTGCTGGGCCCCTGGAAGGATGCTTTGGCCGGCGAACTTGTTCGATGTTCACCTATAAGAGAGTATATTATGGTCCTCGTCACCTATAAGAGAGTATATTACATCTCTGACGAGGACCCAACCCTCGCCAAGGTCTCTTCAGATCTGCTTCGCCATTCATGCCTGCTGGCAAGAGATGGTCAGGCTATGCATGACGGCGATGAGGGCTCCGGCGGTTGTGGTGGCGGACAAGATCCTCTTCCTCTCTCACTCCAGAAGTCACATCAAGGACAGTCTATGTCCGTTGGATGGCCTGCTAGGGAAAGGGACGCTCCTGAACGAAGGGTTGCAGGACTTTCTGTTGCCACCAGACCTCAAGAACACCATTGCTCTTAGCTTAGTCAGCTAGAGCGCTTTCGATGTTTACATCATGCATCGTGGTGTAACAGCTTCTATTGTAGCCACAAAAATCGCGCACTTGGAATCAGACGCGGCTTATAAGGAGTGAGTGTAACCTCTAAGAGAGAGAGAGAGGGGACTTCTTTGTACTCCTTAATTGTAACACTCAATCTTATTGTATAAGAGAGCGTTTTTACTGTAACACTCCATCTTATTGTATAAGAGAGCGTTTTGTATCACTTTCATATGTTTGGAAATAAATAAAAGCGACACTTTTCTTTTTGCCTCTTTCCTTGTCTGACTTTGTCAAAATTATGATGATAATCTCAACAAGTCAAACTTTGGAGGGAAAGATCCTATTTCAGGAACTCTCAAAGTACTGTCAGAGGTGTAATATTAACTTGACAAGATGAAATAATTTTTAGTGGACCTGCCACTTTATAAGAGAAAGCGACAAGTAGAATTGGTACCCCCAGGGAGGGTGAACTTTTATCAAGTGTTTGGGATTAACTTGATTGGGCTCAACTGGGGATTTGAGGGAAACACTGTTGATGGTGTAGTATTAACCTAACAATGTTTTTAGGTAGACTTGTTATTCTGCTGAAGAGAATAACAAGTGGGACTAGACTCGTGGGGAATCTAGGAAAGTTGTTACCGTCAGAGGTGTGATATTAACTTAACGGGTTGAAAGTAGTCTTGTCAGAAGTGTAATGTTAACTTGACAAGGATGTGAGTCAGAGGTGTGATATTAACTTAACTCAGAAGTGTCACTGTCATAGGTGTAATGTTTAACTTGACAATGAGGGAATGCTAGAGGTGTAATGTTGAACTTAGCATTGGTCATCTCGGCTTGGATAAGGAAGTCCGAGGGAAAGTCATGGCTATAGGTGTATTGTTGAACTTAGCAATGACTTGGATGCTAGAGGTGTGGTGTTAACTTAGCATTATCCACTTGGATGCTAGAGGTGTGGTGTTAACTTAGCATTATCCATTTCGGCTTCGATATGGAAGTCTGAAGAAGAGTGACTGTCAGAGGTGTAATATTAAACCTGGCAGAAACTTGGTTACTGTTTAGAGGTGTGGTGTTGAACTTTAACAGCAATTTGTCGGAGGCGTGATGTTAACTTGACAAAAATTGCCTCATGATAAGAGCAATTTTGAGGACCTGTCATTCTATTGGTGAGAATTGACAAGTGAGATTTGAAGTGCCAGAGGTGTAGTGTTAACTTGGCAAAATTGAAAATTTGGTACTCCGTGTAGAGTTGACAAGCAAAATTTGTACTCGACAAGGAATATTGAAAAGTTTCCATTACCAGAGGTATAGTGTTAATTAGTAATGGTTGTATTTTGTAGACCTACCATTCTGTGGATGAGAATTGGTAGGGGATTTTGGAGGAAGGGGTGGAGCCAAGTCCACTTAGGATTTTTAGCAAACCCTCACTATCAACGGATTTGAGGTGCCTTTACCAACTACCGTTTGAGTTGGGCTAGCCATGCTATTCCCTCAGCATGATAAGTTGTCGAAGACTTATGTTGGGCTTAAAAGCCAACATTTCCTTCTATCCTTAGCCGTCGGAGGCGTCGGATATTAATAGAGAAGCTCTTCTTGTTTGATCAGAGGTGTATTTTTAACTTGATCAGCGGAAGAATACCATCTAAGGATAGTATTCCTTCAGGAATCTGCCATTGATCGGCATCATGAGTGTATTGCCATTTGAAGTTATGAGGCGATATGACCCATTTGAGTAGACTGACTCTACCACAAATGGTCCTTCCCATTTGGGTTGGAATTTTCCCTTTGTCTTATGCGTCATCACCATGGGTCTTCTAACGGCTAAGACAAGATCGCCTTTCTTGAAAGTTCGTACTTTAACTTTCTTGTTGAAGGCTCTGGTGATTCAAGCTTGGTAGAGCTCGATTTGCTGTTGGGCTTGCAGACGCTTGTCGTCTAAGGCCTCCAGTTCCTGGAGTCGCTGTCGATGCTTCTCCTCTGTCGTCATCTCCGCTGTCAAGGCGACGCGTAGAGATGGAATTTGGATTTCCAGGGAAGCACGGCTTCACATCCGTATACCAAGGAAAACGGCGTGGCTTTAGTCGGGGTTCGCACTGTTGTGCGATAGGCCCATAAGTATTCGCCTAGCTTGTCGTCCCAGTCGCGTTGACTCTTCGAGACGAACTTTTTGAGAAGCTTGCCAATGGTCTTGTTGAAAGCTTCTGCGAGGCCATTAGCGGCAGGATAGTATGCCGTTGAAGACACACTCTGGACTCTGAACTTAGCGCAGAATCTCTGGAATGCCTGGCTGATGAACTGGGGTCCATTGTCATGGACAATTAGCCGAGGTACGCCGAAACGGTAAATAACGTGATGTTTCACGAACTTGATCACGTTCGACGATTTCACCTCCTTCAAAGGAATGGCTTCGGCCCATTTGGAAAAGTAATCAGTTATTGCTAGAATGAACCGATGTCCTTTGATGATGGTGGGCTGATAGGACCACCACATCCATCCCCCACATCTCAAATGGCCATGTAGAGGTCGTAGAGTGGAGGTACCCTGGTGCTTGATGGATAAAATCTCCATGTATTTGGCAAGCGTGACATCTTTTGGCATAGGCGACAGCGTCGGCAACCATCTTGGGCCAATAGTAACCCAACCTTTGGAGTCGATGTGCCAATTTTGGGCCAGGTTGATGGGCTCCGCACGTACCGTCGTGGCCTCTTTCAATACCTCCTGGGCCTCCTTTGGTGAGAGGCACCGGAGTAAGATCCCGTCATGCGATCGACGATACAATGTTCGTGTAATCGCATTATAGTAAAACTTAGGGGCTTTCTTCGAATGGCAGTCGCCTCTTTGGCGTCCTCAGGCAGGATGCCGTACAAGACATAGTCGATGTAGGGGAATCGCCAGTCTTTAAGTTCTGGACCGGTTGACGCTTCAAGTGCTTCTTCGCGGTGACGACCTCCCGTTGACTCTGATAATCCTCGAGAGCATTTCTCGGGCAATACAGGTCGTGGCTGTAGACGAATATCTTCTCCATTGCTCCAGCTGGAAGAGCTAAGGAGGCAGCCAGGGATGCGAGTGCATCTGCGTGCGCATTTTGCCTGCGCGGTACATGGTCGATGTAGAAGCTTGTAAATCCCTAAGCCATGTGGATAGTTGCATTGTAATAGGGTACCAAGTCTTCATGTCTGACTTCGTACTCCCCGCGAATTTGGCTGACGATGAGTTTAGAGTCACCGTATGCCTCGAGATTTTAACGCCAATCTCATCGGCGAGCTGCATCCCGATTAATAGAGCATTGTACTCCGCCACATTGTTGGAACAAGGCTCTGTTAGCGAGACAGCTCGGGGGATCACATAATTTTGTGGGGAGACAAGTACTACTCCTACCCCCGCCACTACGTGTCCCTTGGGGCTTGTCCTTGATGCACCATCGAAGAAAAGTTGCCACACTTGACTTTCGAACGATGTCTGAGTCAGGTAGACTTCGGCCACTTCGTCTGGGAGATCCTCGTAGACTTTGGCTGCCCTCGGATCTGGGTGTTCAGCTAGGAAGTCTGCGACCGCTTGTCCCTTATGGCTTTCTGCGGCAGAAAGTGCATATCATACTGGGATAGCAATATGGCCCACTTTGCCAGTCGGCCATTTAGCGATGAAGGTTTAGTCATAAGTAACCTCAGAGGGTTGACTTTTGATATGACATTTATAGTCTGGCCTACCAGATAGTGTCGCATTTTCTGAATGGCGAACACTAGTGCCAAACATTCCTTCTCGATCGGGTTGTACCGATGTTCGGCTCCGATCATTGTTCTACTCAGATAGTAGATTGCCTGTTCTCGTCCTTCTTCATCATTCTGAGCTAGTAGAGCTCCCAAAGAATGGTCCATTGCCCGGACGTACACCAGGAAAGGCTTTCCGGACACCGGGGCTGCAAGGACTGGTGGTTGGGTGAGGTATTGCTTGATTTCTGGAACGCTTGTTGGCAAGCGTCATCCCAAATGAATGAGACACCCTTCTTCATCAGCTTAGCGAAGGGTTGGCATCTTCCGGAGAGGTTTGAGATGAACCTGCGGATGTACGCCAATCGACCCTGTAAACCCCTGAGTTCCTTGAGGTTTCTCGGGGGTTGCATCTCTTGGATAGCGCGGACTTTCTCCGGATCCAAATGGATTCCTGTGGAAGTCACAACAAATCCTAGGAATTTGCCACTGGCTACCCCCAGGAAGGACTTGGCAGGGTTCATCTTCAATTGATGAGCCCGCATGATGTCGAAGACCACCTTCAGATCAGCTATGTGATCTCCTTTAATACGACTTTTCACCGCAATGTCATCGACATAACATTCCACCGTTTTGCGTATTTGCTGATGGAAAATGGCATTCATGGCCCTTTGGTAGGTTGCCCCCGCATTCTTCAGTCCCAAAAGGCATGACAGTATAGCAATATACCCCTAGAGGAGTCCTGAAGGAGGTGTGCTTTTCGTCGTCAGGATACACTTGATTTGATTGTATCCTGAGAATCCGTCCATGAAGGACATTCGTTCGAATCCACAAGTATTGTCAATCATGACATCTGTGATCGGCAATGGGAATTCGTCCTTGGGGCAGGCCTCGTTTAGATCACGGAAGTCGATGCAGATCAGATTTTCCGTTCTTTTTGGAGACGGGGACGATGTTGGATACCCAATCGGGATGCTGTTTTTCCCTGATGAAGCCAGAATCAATAAGTTTTCTGACTTCTGATTGAATTGCCTCCATTATTTCTGGGGTGAAACCGTCGCTGCTGTTGTTTGACAGGCTTTACGTCCGGATTGATGTTGAGGTGGTGCATGGCCACTTGAGGATCAAGTCCTGGCATGTCCTCATAATTCCAGGCGAAGACGTCTATATACTCTTGTACAAGAGATATTAGATCCTTCTTCTCCGATGGTGACAGGCCGTCACTTATGAAGATGGGCTTAGGGTTAGCCTCATCTCCTAGATTGATCTGAACAACCTTGTCTTCTGTGGGTGGCTCACGTTGTTCAAAGCGGGTATCCCAAAGAGCATTTTAAATGTTTGATCCATGGATCTGTATCAGATTGGATCATTTCTTCATTTCCATTTTCCAGGCGGCTTGTCGAAACCATGTTCACTGAAAGTTTCTTGAAGATGTTGCCGACACTGACATCTGACCCCCAAGATGATGTCTGTGAAGAGTGATCGTTGTTCGACGATTCTGAGAACGGAGGCTGATGGGATTGGAGTTGATACATAGCCCAACTCCCTGCGCGTCCGATGATAATAATCAGGGGCCTTCCCTTTCGGCACAAACGATCGAAGCAGGGTTCTCCTTCCTTTGCCGAAGTTCAACCCGGGCTTGTTGGTTAGATCGTACCCCATTTGCTTCATCATTCTGAGCGCTTTCGATTCATAATGGTCGAGCTGAGGGGATTCCTCCTCGCTTTCCGATTTCGCGGGGAGTTGGTTCAGACGAGATTCGCCCAAAAAGAATTGGTTTTGGCCTTTCGTCTTGTCGGGACCATGAATATAGATTCCTGCGCATCTCCATTATCCTGGTATGTCCCGAAAGATGATTTTACTGGTACATGCAATGATGTCAAAGATCCATTGCCGA
>JAVJIF010000339.1:0-73166 GCA_038442645.1 Agave tequilana | reverse complement strand
AACTACTCAACAAGAGCAACCGACTGAAGCTCCCTGAAGCTAGGCGCCCCGAGGAAGTCGGTAAAACGACAATCCTACCTACTGCTTGTATCACAGGATGTTGGGACACCCCCACCAAAAGCTGTTATTCTTCAAGGACATCCTTCAGGCTCTGATTAACGCGGAGGTATTAAACTCTGACCAGAGCAGAAGAAGGTGACGCTAATATGACGTCGGTTCTCCATTCGGAAGACAACCCCCCCACCTTCGGGGGTGATCCCTGTTCCAAGAGGAGAGCTAAGAGTGGTCAATACAGACCCTCACCAGCAGCAAGAGAAAAGGCCTGATACCCGTCCCCACACCTCGAGGGGAAATCATGTGGGTCCACCCTGACCTGTTGACGGCCAGCAATGGACTACTGTAACCAACAGGAAGTCCAAAGGCAAAGCAAAGGCTTCATCCTGCAATGTGGTGTGTGCCTCTTCTCGAGAAGCGGAAACTGATGTTCCCTCTCTAACCGACTCAGAAGAGAGACAATAGTTCTGGCCGCAGAACCTAGTCGGCTGGTGGCAGAAACCCGTTCAGGACAGCCATATTTGAAGCAGTATGGCGAAATGGCGTAACCCCTCCACAACCAACTGCAGAGCTAACCAAGCCCTCCACAAAGCAATCCGTGGAGAAACAGAAAGAGATTTGGTTCTCTCGAGTCCTTTCAAAGGGCATAGCGGAAGGATCCACGACACCTTACCGCTTTGATGTTTTGGCTCAATTAGCCAACATCCGGCGCGGATTACTCTGTATGAGCTTCTTAGGCTATCAAAGTCGACCAGAGAAGCTCTACAAGAGGCTCTGGCAAATGCTGAGGTCTTCATGACCCAGGTACCAAAGGAGGAAGATATAGAGGATTGCCTCCACACCTCCCAAAGTGCTCCCTGCATCACCTTCACGGCAGATGATATGCAGGTTAAAGGGAAGCATGATCGACCCCTTACTTCACAGGGTATATTGATCGTCTGAGGTGAACCGCATTCAGGTGGATCCAGGGTCCGCATTGAGCATCATCCTCGCCGGGTCATGCAACATCTGAGCATTCCTACCCATCGTTTGAGCCCTACCCAGACGACCATTTACGGTTTAATGCCAATGAAACCGTCCGATGGGGAAGATCAAGCTAAAATGCCAGATTGGGAAGCCTAAAGTCAGAAGTGACATGCTACGTCATTGATGCTGACACTTCTACAACCTACTATTGGGGCGGCCGTGGATTCACCGCAACTCCATCGTTCCCTCCCCCCTCCACAAGTCATGAAATACATTGACGGGAGTGGAAATGTGTAAACGTTGATTGCTGAAAGGCATCCGTTTAAGGGAGTTGAGAATTATTTCACAGACTCCCTCCTGTATCAGGATTCCGTGGAGGTCCCGCAACCAGAGGAGCCAGACTCTAGTAATGAAGCCGACACCGAGCCAGAAAAAGAAGAATGCCCGTGGAGTTGGAACCACTTGTAAAGAGCATTAATAAGCTCGATGTTGATAATACCACCGACGATGTAGGCGGTTGGTATATTAATGAAGAATTAGATTTAGCGTATTTTTCTGTGTTGCTCTGATTCAATACCATCAGACACTAGCACGAAGTAGATGATGATCTCTGGTCGGCAATGGATGCTTTGACATCGTTGCATGTACCAGTGAAATCATCTTTCGAGACGTACCAAGATAGTGGTAATGCGTAGAATCTATATTATGGTTCCAGTAAGACGGAAAGGCCAAAAACTAATTCTTTTTGGGCGAATCTCGTCTGAACCAACGCCCCACGAAGAATCGTTAAGGCGAGGAGGAATCCCTCAGTTCGGTCATATGAACCAAAAGCACTCAGAATGATGAAATGCATGGGTATGACCTAACAAGCAGACCCAGGTTGAACTTCGGCAAAGGAAGGAGAACGCTACTTCGATCCTTTGTGCCGAAAGGAAAGGCCCCCGATTATTATCATCGGACGCGCTGGGGGTTAGGCTTAGGTATCAACTCTGGCCCCATCAGCTTCTGATTCTCGAGAATCGTCAGATCACGATTCACTCTTCAGGCACGTCAACGTGGGAGTCAGATGTCAGTGTCGGCAATATCTTCGGAGAACTTTCAGTGAAACATGGTTTCAACAAGCCACCTGGAAGACGGAGATGAAGAAAATGATCCAATCTGATGCAGATCCTTGGATCAAACATTTAAATACTCTTTGGGACACCCGCTTTGAACAGCGCGAGCCACCCACAGAAGACAAGTTGTTCAGATCAATCTGGGGGATGAGGCTAATCCTAAGCCCATCTTCATAAGTGACGGCCTGTCACCTTCGGAGAAAAAGAATCTAATATCTCTTGTACGAGAGTATATAGAGTCGTCGCCTGGAATTACGAGGACATGCCTGGACTTGATCCTCAAGTGGCTATGCACCGCCTCAACATCAATTCGGACGTAAAGCCTGAAACAACAACAGCGACGGTTCCGTCAAGAAATAATGGAGGCAATTCAATCAGAAGTCAGAAAAACTTATAGATTCTGGCTTCATCAGGGAAGAACAACATCCCGACTGGGTAGCCAACATCGTCCCCGTTGCTAAGAAAAACGGAAAGATCCGGATCTGCATCGACTTCCGTGAACTAAACGAGGCCTGTCCAAAAGACGAATTCCCACTGCCAATCACAGATGTCATGATTGACAATACTTGTGGATTCGAACGAATGTCCTTCATGGATGGATTCTCAGGATACAATCAAATCAAAATGTATCCCGATGACGAAAAGCACACCTCCTTCAGGATACCTCTAGGGGTATATTGCTACACCGTCATGCCCTTCGGACTGAAGAATGCAGGGGCAACGTATCAAAGAGCCATGAATGCCATTTTCCATCAGCAAATGCGCAAAACGGTAGAATGTTATGTTGACGACATCGCGGTAAAAAGTCACGCTAAAGGTGAACACATAACTGATCTAAAGGTTGTTTTCGACATCATGCGGGCCCATCAATTGAAGATGAATCCCACAAAGTCCTTCCTGGGGGTAGCCAGTGGCAAATTCCTAGGATTTGTTGTAACTTCCACGGGAATCCATTTAGACCCGGAAAAGGTTCGCGCTATCCAGGAGATGCAACCTCCGAGAAGTCTCAAGGAACTCAGGGGATTGCAAGGACGATTGGCGTACATCCGCAGGTTCATCTCAAACCTCTCCGGAAGATGCCACCCTTCACCAAACTAATGAAGAAGGGTGTCTCGTTCATTTGGGACGACGCTTGCCAACAAGCGTTTGAGGAAATCAAACAATACCTCACCCAACCACCAGTCCTTGCAGCTCCGGTATCCGGAAAGCCTTTCCTGGTGTACGTCCGAGCAATGGATCATTCTTTGGGAGCTCTACTAGCTCAGAATGATGATCAAGGACAAGAACAGGCAATCTACTATCTAAGTAGAACAATGATCGGAGCCGAACATCGGTACAACCCGATTGAGAAGGAATGTTAGGCACTGGTGTTCGCCATTCAGAAAATGCGACACTATTGATAGGCCAAACTATAAATGTCATATCAAAGGTCAACCCCCTGAGGTTACTCATGACTAAACCTTCATCATTAAACGGCCGACTGGAGAAATGGGCCATATTGTTATCCCAATATGAGATGCACTTTTTACCACAAAAGGCCATCAAAGGACAAGCGATGGCGGATTTCCTAGCTGAGCACCCAGATCCGAGGGCAGCCAAAGTCTACGAGGATCTCCAGATGAAGTTGCCGAAGCCTGCCTGACTCAGAAATCGTTTGAAGGTCAAGTGTGACAATTTCTTCGACGGTTGCATCGAGAACAAGCCCAAAGGACACATGGTAGCGGGGGTAGGAGTAGTACTCGTCTCCCCACAGAATTATATGATTCCCGAGCTATCTCACTAACTGAGCCTTGTTTCAACAATGTGGCGGAGTATAACACTCTTTTGATTGGGATGCAATTCGCCGATGAGATTGGCGTTAAAAATCTCGAGGCATATGGCGACTCCAAACTTATCGTCAGCCAAGTTTGCGGAGAGTACGAAGTCAGACATGAAGACATAGTATCGTACTACAACGCAACTGTCCGCATGGCCGAGAGGTTCACAAACTTCTACATCGACCATGTACCGCGCAGGCAAAATGCGCATGCAGATGCACTCGCATCCTCGCTGCCTCCTTAGCTCTTCCAGCTGGAGCAAGAGAAGGTATTCGTCTACAGCCACGACCTGTATTGCCCGAGAATTGCTCTAGAAGACTATCCGGGGTCAACGGGAGGTCGTCGCGGCAAAGATGCACTTGAAGCGTCGATCGATCCAGAGCTTAGGGACTGGCGATTCCCCTACATTGATTATGTCTTATACGGCATCCAGCCGGAGGACACCAAAGAGGCGGCTGCCATTCGAAGGAAAGCCCCCAAATTCTACTATTATGCGATACGCGAACATTGTATCGTCGATCGCATGATGGGATCCTGCTTCGTTGCCTCTCACCAAAAGAGGCCCATGAGGTATTGAAAGAAGCCCACGACGGCACGTGTGGAGCCCATCAACCTGGCCCAAAACTGGCCCATCGACTTCAAAGGTTGGGTTACTATTGGCCCAAGATGATTGCCGATACCGTCACCTATGCCAAAAGATGTCACGCTGCCAAGTGCATGGGGATTCAAACTTAAGGCACCAGGGTACCTTCACTCTACAACCTCTACCTGGCCATTTGAAATGTGGGGGATGGATGTAGTTGGCCCTATCAGCCCGCCATCATCAAAAGGACATCGGTTTATTTTGGCAATAACCGATTACTTCTCCAATGGGCTGAGGCCATTCCTTTGAAGGAGGTTAAGTCGTCTAACGTGATCAAGTTCATGAAACATCACGTTATTTACCGTTTTGGTGTACCGCGGCGAATTGTCCATGACAATGGACCCCAGTTCATCAGCCAGGCTTTCCAGAGATTCTGCGCTAAGTTCAGAATCCAGAGTGTGTCCTCAACGGCATACTATCCCGCCGCTAACAGCCTCGCAGAAGCTTTCAACAAGACCATTGGCAAGCTTCTCAAGAAATTCGTCTCGAAAAGTCAATGGGACTGGGACGACAAGCTGGGTGAATGCTTATGGGCCTATCGCACAACTGTGCGAACCCCAACTAAAGCTACGCCATTTTCTTTGGTATACGGGTGTGAAGCCGTGCTTCCGCTGGAAATCCAAATTCCATCTCTACGTGTCGCCTTGACAGCAGAGATGACAACAGAGGAGAAGCATCGACAGCGACTCCAAGAATTGGAGGCCTTAGACGATAAGAGTCTGCAGACCCAACAACAAATCGAGCTTTACCAAGCTCGAATTACCAGAGCCTTCAACAAGAAAGTTAAAGTGCGAACTTTCAAGAAAGGCGATCTTGTCTTAGCCGTCAGAAGACCCATGGTGATGACGCACAAGACAAAAGGCAAATTCCTGCCCAAATGGGGAGGACCATTTGTAGTAGAGTCAGTCTACTCAAATAGATCATATCGCCTCATAACCTGAAATGGTGATACACTTATGATGCCGATCAATGCCAGATTCCTGAAGAAGTACTATCCTTAGTATCTTCCGCTGATCAAGTTAAAAGTACACCTCTGATCAAAACAAAAAAGAGTTTCATCATTAAACATCTGACGCCTCTGACGGCTAAGGATAGAGGAAAATGTTGGCTTCTAAGCCCAACATAAGTCTTCGACAACTCATCATGTGAGGGGAATAGCATGGCTAGCCCAACTCAAACGGTAGTTGGTAAAGGCACCTCAAATCCGTTGATAGCTGAGGGTTTGCTAAAAATCCTAAGTGGACTTGGCTCACACTCTCCTCCAAAATCCCTTATCAATTATCGTCCACAGAATGGTGGGTCTACAAAATGCAATCGTTGCCAAGTTAACACTATACCTCTGGTAATGAAAAATTTCAATACTCCTTATCGAGTACAAACTGTGTTTGTCAACTCTACAGGGAGTAGCAAACTTTCAATTTGCCAAGTTAACACTATACCTCTGGCACTTCAATTTCACTTGTCAATTCTCATCAATAGAATGACAGGTCCTCAAATTGCTCTTATCACGAGCCAATTTTTGTCAAGTTATATCAACCTCTGAGAAAATACTGTTAAGTTAACATTATACTTCTAAACAGTACATCAAGCTTCTGTCGAGTTAATATCACACTTCTGACAGTCACTTTCTTTCAGACTTCCGTATCGAAGCTGAAATGGATGATGCTAAGTTAACACCACACCTCTAGCATCCAAGTCGTTGCTAAGTTCAACAAAACACTTATAGCCATGACTTTACCTCGAACTTCCTTATCAAAGTCGAGATGACCAATGCCAGGTTCAAATTATACCTCTAGCATTACTCTCACGGTCAAGTTAAACATCACACCTATGTCAGTGACACATTCAGTTTTCTCAAATAAAACTGAAAATGCTTCTGAGTTAAGTTAATATCACACCTCTGACTCACATCCTTGTCCAGTTAACACTACACTTCTGACAAGACTACATTCAACCCGTTAAGTTAATATCACACCTCTAACGGTAGAGACTTTCCTGGATTCCCCACGAATCTAGATTCACTTGTTACTCTCTTCCACAGAATAACAAGTCTAACATTGTTAGGTTAACACTACACCATTAAACAATGTTTCATGAACTCCCCAGCTGATCTTAATCAAGTTAATCCCAAACCCTTGATAAAGTTCATCTTCCCTGGAGGTACATATTTCACCTGTCACTTTCTTTTATAAAGTGGCAGGTCCACCAAAATTATTTCATCTCTGTCAAGTTAATACTACACCTCTGACAGTATTGTGGAGTTCCTGAAATAGGATCTTTCTCTACAAAATTTGACTTGTTAAGATTATCATCATAGTTTTGATAAAATCAAAGATTCTTTGCTTCTATGCGTCTAAAAAAAAGAGACACAAAGACAATAGAAAGAGGCAAAAAGAAAAGTGTCACTTTTATTATATCCAGGCATATGAAAGTGATACAAAATGCTATCTTATACAATAAGATTGAGTGTTACAATACAATTAAGGAGTACAAAGAAGTCCCTCTCTCCCTCTCAGAGGTTGCACTCACTCCTTAAAGCGGCATATAAATCCAAGTACATGATGTTTGGAAGGGCGCCAAACTAGGATTGGACACTGTGGCGACGGTCGGAGCCGATTGCACTATGAAGCATGACGTAAACATTGAAAGAGCCCTTGTTGACTAAGAGCAATGGTGTTCTTGAGGTCTGATGGCAGCAGAATCCTCCGATTCCACCTGACCATCCCAAGTGCCGGGTACGATCCGTCGAATGTCTCCACCACCAGAAAATCATCCAACGAGCATGGAGCTCTTCTCGATGTCACTTCTGGGGTAAGAGAGGAGGTTTTGAGACCTCACAGAGGATGCTACCCACCACTATATCCACCGCAACCCCCGCCGCCATACCCACTCTGACCATGCCACGCCTGCAGGCATGACTGGTGCATTGAATCTAAAGTGATCCTGGAGAGGGTTAGGCCCCCGTCCCCCGAAGACAAGGACCATGACTTCTTCCCTTGTGGACGACGAGGACCATGACTTCTTCCCTTGTAGACGACGAGGACCATGACTTCTTCCCTTGTGGACGAACATCGAACAAGTTCGCCGGCCGAAATATTCCCCCAGGGGCCCAGCGAACATGAAAAAGGATGATCAAGCCTACCTGCAAGAAGTAAACAAAGAAATTAGAAGATCTGAAGCTTATATACTTCGACAGAAAAAATTAAGTGACAGACGCAGCTATTGCTGAAGACTGCAGACGTGGGAATGATCCGCACAGTGAGCCAAACTTCTGCGGTAGCAGAAACAGACGCGATCAAAACTGTGACGCGATCTAGTTCCACATCCGCGTCTAAGACACAAGGCGCGAAAAGACTCAGACGCCAAAAAAAAATTGCCATCTCCTGTTGGATGAACAGGAGTTGCAAAATTCAGGCTTGAAACCTTCGGCCCGAGTTGAAGTTCTTCCAAGTCAGCGGCCTCAAGACGCGAGCTCTGTATGCAAAGCCAGCGGCCAGGTGCCAAAGACCTCTATACTTGCGTCCAGAGAAGTTTAAGTCGATGGCGCAAATTCCAGAAAAGGAAACTAAGACTTCATGAGAAAATCCAGATGATGATATCTCTTTAAGAGATATCAAAATTCAAACCTGGTTGGACTAAAAATATCATGGCAAGTCGGGACGGCATACCCGCAGAGGCCTCTATTAAGAGTTGAACTCTCTGCATCGAAGCGCGGACATAAAAGATGATCAAGGAGACGCTTTCTAGTATTGAAATCACTTGACAGTGGTAATCTCCTGAAGAGACCAAACAGAAGCATGAAAGCCCTGGGTCATCTTCGTCCATAGGGTCATCTTCATCCATGCATGAAAGCCCTGGGTCATCTTCGTCCATAGGGTCATCTTCGTGGAGGCAGGCCCCTGTTAGAGACTCTGAAGAAGGCGGAATTCCTCAGAGCATTCGCTCTCAAAAGAAAACAGTCTAAGTATGGACTGTTAAAGGGAGAGGGTGAGCCCTATTTATAGGCAGCCCATAATAACCATAATTAATGGTTCATTAATCAAAACCGTCGGCCTTAATGACCGCACGACTGTCAAAGTCCAATGGAAGGCTGACGCGTGGAGTGTCGCTTCGGGAAGCGTCGAAGACGCTGGTCTCCAACCGCCAGCGCCAGTTTGGCATTAAAAGGCATTAACGCCTACGCCCAATGAAGAACCGACGCGTGGACAACCGCTTCGGGAAACAACGGATGACGCGGGTTCCCAATCGTCAACGAAGACTTGACGTTTAAATATCTCACAAAATCTTTATGACAGGCTGCATGTAACGCCTGGGAAGTTGCACCAAGACGCAGGCATGAAAGCCGCATTCAAGAACCCGCGTCCCTTTGCAGATTTAATGGCATCCACCTGCGCTCCAGAGGACTATCCGCGTGACTCAAAGTTGCGTCCCTCAGCAAACGGGACCTATTCTGGGGGTCTCAGTGGGAAAGCACACAAAGCTGCGTCCTGAGGCTTATATCTTCAGCAGAGAAGGCCTGTCACATTCACAAGTGTCTTGGAGCTGCGTCTACATGGATGATGATGGGTTTTGCACCAAGTCGGAGACCCAGCGTCGCGTCCCTGTATATGTCTGCGCCAATTTTGAGAGGCGTAAGACCACATTCTTAATATATCCTGAACTCTACGTCTGGATAAATTAAAGACTGCGGCCAGTGAATCACACTCAAAGCTGCGTCCTTCGCGTCTGCTTGAACCGCGTCTTCTCTAGCAGGTCAGAATCGCGTTCCTCAGAGCCGCGTCTCTCTCTATGAATCAACGACGTGTTTCATCAAAAGAACTTAGTTCTACCTAAGTTCAGTATTCACAGTCAGTCAGAGAGCACAATCAAAGACTGTGATTAAGAAGTTGAATTCATCTACAGCGGGGCGATGAAGATGGAACAAGAATTTTAAAGACTTTTATTATTCAAAAATGATAAAAGTAAATACAAACACTCTTGGTAACAGAGTGTCCTTTTCTTTACAAGAAGAAAAAAAAGGGGGGGAGAAGGCTAAAAATCCTGGTTCGCCAAAGAACGGATTTGTTCTCTAAGGCGATGTATCTCATGTTGACGTGCCTTCTCAGCTTCCATGAGGGCTTGGGCCCGCAGATCCTCCTCAGATAAAAATCTCTTCGCCTATACTCGGAGGGATTCCAGCTCGGAGGAATTAACAGAGAGGTTTTCTTCAACCTGCACCTTGGCAGCCTCTAATTCCGCTAACCTCTTTTCAGAAGTAGCAAACTTCTGTTCGTTAATAACGATCAAAGCCTCAGCGCTGGCTATGGTAGCTCGAGCATCGAGGATGACCTGCTTTGCAGCCTGCATGACCATCTCGGACTCTTTTGACTCGACCGTTAGCTTTTGATGGTCAGCCTGGAAACATTCGAGAAGACGGTTCCTTTCGTTATCTTTTCTTCCACCTCTCTTCGCTCTTGCTCTTGAGCAGCAAGAAGCCTAGTCAGAGTTTCCTGGGCCTCATGAAATGAGCCAGCATTCTCCAGGGATCTAAGCTCTTTCAAGTCATGTCCCACTTCTCCACCAGCAGCAGACACGCCTTGGCTGGTGAAGGGCCTCCGGCTAAATCGATGTTCTCGACCAGATTTCTGAGAAACATCCGGGCGAATTCGAAGGAGCTATTCCCAGACAGGATGAAATCAATACATGATTGCATGGAGGTAAAGAACTGCTGCACCATCTGGCGTGTCAGAATCCCCATGGTATCACCGCCTAAAGTACTCCCCGATCCCCTTTCTATCACGGGGTGAGGGATGTAAACCGATTCTTCCGGTAGAGGAGTCGGGCTAATGACAGGTGCGGCAGGAGAAGGAGTAGCCGCCGGCACTTCTGGGGCTACTACGTCTGTAGAAACCTCCACGGCAGATGAAATGACAGCAAGCTCGACCCCTTCAGGATCCTCAGTCGAGGTTTGGGCTGTACGGCCTTCCGAGTAGACACTGACCGCCAAATCTTCTACCTGAGCTTCCTCAGTGCCCTCTGCAAATTACCAGAACGTCAGCCATGACAATAAAAGGAAAATATTCAAGATATCAATATTTTCTTACCTAGCTGAGGGTCCAAAGATGGCGAGTTCTTGGGCGAATCTCGCAAGGTGGAGGTCTCCCCGACTTCGGTAATTGACCTCTCTTGAGGCATCCCAGTAATAGGAGTCTCAACTCTCTCCTGCTGGGCCAGCTCTTGTATCATCTCCTCAATCTGGGAGGAAGCAGCGGCCTCGCTAACCACGACCAGCCCTGCAATATGAGACCAAAGGAATGAGAACATCAAATTCTTTTCCCTAGTTAAAAGGAGGAGCTAGGTTAACAAAAAAACGGCGAAAAGAATACCTCAGCATAAGTAACTACGCTGGTGGTAACACCGTCACCGGCTCACACCCATATATTTCCTCCTCCGAGATATGTGAGAATTTACTCGGATCAGGAGGAGCGGGTTCATCGCCAAGTCGACCTCATCGCCTGAATCATACCCTTCTTCGGATGAAGAAGACGATAGTTCAACGCGAGAAGCCTCGACAACCGGGGCCTTGCCACCAAATACCCCAGTGGTAAGGCTAGGGTCAACTACCCGCGGACTGGGGATTAATACACTAGAGGACCCAGGCTGTTGTACTTCATCCCTCCTCTCTTGAGCTGAAGAAGACCCGGGCCGAGTTGAGACCCCTGGAATCTCAACATCACCCCTGCTTATTATGTCAACTTCAAGCGGCTCAGCTTCACCAGCTGCGGTGGCTTCATCAGCTGCGGCGGGATCATCAACAGCGGTGGGTTCGCCAGCGAATTCCCCTTCCTCTAAAATCCTGGGGCCCCTACTGCGCAATCTACGAGTACGAACTAAGGGGACGTTATCCTCATCTTCCTCTTCTTCCCTCTGTTCCTCAACACCAAAAGGGATATCCTCGGACGGAGAAACTGCGGCCCCCAAGTCTCTCCGGACCTTCTTTGGGGCAGGCTTAATGATGGAAGTAGAGCCCTGAGGACGCTTACGCACTGCCTGTCGACCCTTTGCTGCTCGTCGCTTCCCCTTCGACACCCTTCTGATCTCCTTCAGAGCCGCCCGGTACTCCTCGACGCCTCGCGAGCGTTTGTTGGACTCTAACTTTGCTTCGTAAGATGCATTGATACTCTCAATGCATGAGTACTCCGGAACAAAGTCAGGCATTTGGCTGGCTTGGAAATACCAGGTACAGAAGCTAAGGCCTGTATAGCCTTTCGGCCCTTTGGGAGGCAGACGAAAAAGTGCTTCCGTCCCTCCGGCCACACTATAATACCAAGCCCTAGCACCTTCAAACAAGTTCCCGCTGAAGGCGAGTTGAGCATTGGGGTTACCGACATATAATTGATCATAGCTGAATTGTCGGGCGAAGCGATTCGGCATGTACGGCTCGATTGTGCACGAATTCCCTTGTCGGAAAAGCACATACCCGGGCCGAATATTGACCAGCCACCAGAAAACTCCCGACGACAGCCTCGTGAAGTTATCTGGACCCACCAGGTTAGCAAATTTATCCCCGTAAGATGCACCAGTAATCTCGGGGAAGCAGCGATTGAGTCGGTAGTTCGCAGCAGCTAGAATGCACTTCTGAATGTAGTACATATAGACATTACACCAGCTCGAACTCTCCAACCGCTGCACGAAAGGGGTAAACTCCTCACACCAAGACACCGGCGTCATCAGGGAGGGACAGTGCATAACGTACCAAGCCATTAGGTACGTGTAGGGAAGCTCAACCCGAGGGTTGGGACGCTTTACCGTCGGCCTCCCCTCTGAGTCAACAATCGGCTCACCTTTGGAGTCGACAACCTTCTCTACCCTGCATAGATTCTGAGTTAAGGCCCGCAACCCGCTTTGAATACTGGCTGCCATGGCCAGGAGGAGGGCTATGGACCTACCATAAGCCAGGAGCACCGCCGGATACACCACGTCAGCAACGATTACTTCATGTGGCAATGTCGGCACCACGCAGCGCTTCAACCACAACATTAGGAAGCCTGCTAACAGTGCCCGATTCGAGATAGCGGTCCGGGCTTGATGATGAAAACTTTCAAAAACCGTGTCAGGTTTGAAAGTATCCTCGTTCGACTCTGTGGTGTAAGAGTCTACAGAAGCCTTGATCCTGTCGGCAATCTCCTCGTCGGAGCTGGGAGCTAGTCGGGTCACTGGATGGTCTTTCTGGTGATACCATTAAAAAAGTAGCTTGCCCAAGACAGCTGCTTGACTCCCCTCGTCCTCCAAGAGGTTATCTGGCCACAAATGTGAAAGTGACATAACACCTCCCAATTAGTCTCGTACACCCGAGGAGACTCTTTCCTCAAAAGGTGAAGCTCCTTAGTGGTCGGGACGTATTCCTCATAGGGAGAATCCCCCATTACCAGCCCCGAGACTTCGTATAACTCGTGCAGGGCAAGACCATTTCTCCGACCGGAGTAAAGAATGTCCCCGTCAGAGGATTGTAGCGTTCCAGGATCCCAAAGAAGTTTTGAGAACTCGGTGGAATGCCATACTGTACGGCCCTGACCGCTTGGTACAATTCCACATGCTCCAACAGGCCTCCAAGATCGGCAAGAACGAAACTCACCATCCTGCCCCACCAATACTTCTCAGTGGAACGGATCCACCCGGGCGAACGGAAATCGACCGAAAAAAACCCCCACTTTCATGAATGCGTTAAGGAAGGTGGTGCCGAGTTTAGGAGTTTCTCCTATTGGGTGATCGGTCCTGAGCAGCCTGGGAAACAGGCCGAAAACCTCCTTCTAATGACCAGCATGATATACCTTCTTGGAGCCCAGGTTGTCGAGAGTAATCTCAGGGACGGGTCGGGAAATCTCCCATGTCATCTTCCAAGGGACAGACATGTGCTGGAGATAAGATAGTGGGTACATCCTCTCCATGTTCGGAAGAAAGAATCTTCTATCCCCTATCTGACAGAGCCATTTATAATCTCCGTCAGCAATGTATAGCCACCCTCGCTAATGTTATCTCTGAAGAAAAAAGCAGGTTTCTTCATCGGGATGCGAGAATCCGTTGTGAATGTCACGTCAGTCATGAGCTCCCGGAGGGTCGCCGCGTCAACATTGGAGAGCCTCTCCCTTCGCTCCTGCGACTTGTCGGCAGTCACGGGAGCAGTCCTTTGCAGCACAAAGGTTAAATCGCGATCAATACCACCTACGTGCCCGAAGTGGCACTTCTTGGAGAGTGGATTGGAAGAGTATCGCACTGCATAAGAAAATGACACTTGATCAAATTCTAAACAAAAAACAGTTAAGTGTCTATAATTTGGACGCAGAAGAGATACCAGACGCAGGGATTGTCAAAATCCGCATCTCGACCTAAAGGCCACGAGTCCAGTATGGAGCTCGCGTTTCAAATCCAAGACTTAGGAGATAATTTCCAAGCATTGGACTCAGACGCAAGAGTCTTGAAAATCAGCGTCTGACATCACAAAGCGCAAGAATCAAGTCTGCGTCCGGATCTATCACAATTAGAAACATTCTAAGTGACGAGTCTGGAACGTAAAGTTTACTGGGGCCCTGTGTTCAACAAACAAACACATACTCAAGCAGATAAAAGCAGCAGGGTCATCAAACCCGCGCCTTGTTTGTCAACTCAAAGACCGCGTCTGAAAATCAAACACGATTTCGAACCCGCGCTGGCGATTCTTCTTCAAAAAAGGGATTTTTAGAGTCATAAGAACTCCATAAACCCTTCTAATGGTAAAAACTAAGCCTGGATGGCGTTATGTAAGTTCACCTAGAGGGGGGGTGAATAGGTGATGGCTAATCTAATGGTCACTAATGAACAAATAATGCGGAATTAAAACTAAGTTGACCAAATTAAACTTCTTTTAATTAAACACTTATGTATAACACAAGAGTGTTGCCGAATTCCCCTTGCGAGGCTCTGGACAAACTCCTCTAGATTCCCCTTGAATGGGTTGAGGTGCCGCGTTGGCTCTCTTGGTTGAATACTAGTGTTAACAACAATCCCAAGCAAGTATAGCAATTATGAGCACAAGGGTATATCATGCATATAAGAGATAAAGACTATAAAGTAATGCAAGATATAAGTGAGACAAAAGAGTAAGAGAGCAAGAGTGAGCAATCGCAAACACAAAGGGTTTGTTTCGAGGTTCGAGCACACTTGCTCTACATCCCCGCCTTCGACACACGAAGGATTTCCACTATGCACGATCCAACCGGATCTCTCCTTGGTGCCGCAACACCTACAAGCCCTCGGACTCTCTAGTCCCTTACACAACACAAGCCCACCGGCTCGTCGAGGCCGCACCTCGTACAACAAATCCGCACCCGAACTCAAAACACCGCGAGCACACTTGCCCGCTTCCTTAAATACAAAGAAAGATCTTGGTGATCTAAACACTTGATCACCTAACAAAACTCTCACTACAACACTCCTATAGGATAGATATACAATGGATGCTCAAGTGTAGTGTGAGAAAGCAAGGATTAGAAAGCTATGGTGAAAACTCAAAGAATCACTTAAACACTCTCTTGGTAAAAATCCCTTTTGATAGGAAATATTTGCACTATATTTTGTGGAGAAAACTCTGCTAAAAGAATGGAAATAACTGGACAAAAGCTCTCCTAAAATCTTGGCTTCAAACAATGACAAAACCCCCTTTTATAGAGGCCAGAAAAATCTGACCGTTGGGCTCTGTCAGAGCTTCCGGTCGACCGGTCCGGTCGACCGGCAACGGTCAAAAATCCGACCGTTGCAGCCTCCGGTCGACCGACCCGGTCGACCGAGCAACTGGAGAAGAGAGTAAACTCTCTGTCGGTCGACCGGCCCGGTCGACCGATATTTCCCGAGAGCAAAGCTCTCTGAAGCGGTCGACCGGCCCGGTCGACCGATCCTCCAGTGCACACTGGCGTGCACGCTGTGCACGTCCGGTCGACCGACCCGGTCGACCGGCCACTGTCAGTTCTGAAAAATCAGAACTGCCAGAACCAGAAAAATGGGATTAAAGATTGGTCTTTTAACTTAATAAAAATCCCAGAAATTCACAGTAAATCTAAAAAATAGTTTCAATCAAAATAAAAACTGTTTTTCTAAAAACATGTTTTTCTAAAACTTGTTTTTCCATAACTTCTCAAAATACAAAAACAAGATATTTTGAACTTATTAAGGCATAGTGTGTATGGATATGATCCACTACACAATCAAGATGAAATATCTAATTTTTGACATAAAGCACTAAACTTGGTTTTGAAAGATATGTATATAGGTAACATCAAAAACCAAGACATGTATTTTGTCCAAAGAAAAAAAAATCTTTTACTAAATAAAAATTCTTTTCTAAGACATAAAAATCTTTTATGAAAGCAATCCTATCAAGAGTTCTATCAAGAGTGTGTGTGTGATATAAACTTGAGCAATCCACCAACTATTCTATCCTTTACATTTTATCTAAAACAAATAAAAATCTTATACCTAGACACAAGTCTTCATCTTCTTGAAGTCTTCACTTGAAGGCTTCTTATCTTCTTGACTTGGTCCAAATGCAATCCACCGAGCTCATCTCTAGATGTGTTCTTGACGCATAGGCTCGTGAATCAACCGGTGCTAGCTTCCCACTTGACATTTTATCCTTTGTTGAAGCTCCACACCTACTAAGATCTTGATAAGGAATCTGTCACTAATTAAACACAAGATCATTAGTAAACATAACTTCATGAGTTGATCATCATCAAAACTAGGGTGATAGGCCTTTGGGCCAACAATCTCCCCCTTTTTGATGATGACAAAACTCATGAAGTTATATATGCATGGATTAAAGTAAAGCTTCAAAGAAGCTCCCCCTTAACTCATGCATATCAAATAAATGATAAAGATATGACAATGAAGCACATGACATGTATGCAAATGAATGGAGATAACACAAAAACAAATCTTTTTCTCCTATTATTTGCAAACCAAAATATATATGCATAACTAACAAGGAAGACAAATACTTCTCCCCCTTAAGCAACCTTAAGCAAAGAAAACATGCATATATACTCAAATACTTCTCCCCCTTTTTGTCAATCATCAACAAAGGGTTCAAAGTTCAAATCATTAAACAAATTTTCTCCCCCTTTTTGTCAAAAACAAAGAAATAAGGAGGGGTATACAAATCAACCAATAAAGATTTATATGCGATATACATTCATGAAGAGGAAGACGTTAAGTTAGCTTCCCTACACATATGCATTACATGAAGAAGGGATGATAAGCCCCAATTCACATAACACATATTATGTAATGCATAAGAGGAGATGTGAAGCTCCCCCTACACACGTGTACCATATAAAGAAGAGATGTTAAGCTCCTCAATACACAATACACTCAACATGAATCTATATGTAAGAGAGATGTTAAGCTCTCCTTGCATATAGGCAATACAAAACACAAAATTTTAATTTTTCTTTATCAAAACAAAATTTTGAACTTTTCCCAATAAAACAAATTTTGAACCAATCATAATTTGTAATTTTGATACCAATAGAAAATAGCACTTGAAGATGTGTGATATCAAGTTATCATTGCAAAATCTTTTATTGTTTCAAACATATTGATATCAATTGTAATTATATAGCAAATTTGAAGTTGAAGCATATTGATACCAAATGAAAGATCTAAAATAAAATCCTTTTATTTTTCATAAGCTTATGCATAGTTAATATAAGGTGTTAACTTAACTTAGCATAAACTTTTTGTGCTTTAAGAATGTAAATCAATTGTAAAGCAAGCACATGAAAATCATATATATGTATGTGAATAGATAAGACCAATTTGAAAATTAGGGCATACATATATAGGAACCAAAATGTGAGTAATATACCAATTATAAAATTAACATTGTAAATCATGTATATACTCATAACCAAAAATTGGTAGGTTTAAAAGATAGTTATGTTTAAGCACTACCAAATTTGAAGAATAAATAACTAGTTATAAATAATTTTGAAAAACTAGTTAAAGATCCTTCAAAAACATGAAATCATATGTTATTCATGAATTATACTAAATACATACAAGTTTAAGCACTCATAGTCCATAAAGCTCAAAAATTATCTTTTATCATAAAAGATGAGTGTTCAAAGGTTATGTAAATGGTATTTTCATGAAAATAGAAGGTGAAGCATGAATCTCATGAAAATCTTATTTTTCATCTTAAAACAAATCATATATTTTTCATAAAGCATTGCTAATTACATAAAGATTTAATCACTCATGGTCTATAAAGCTCAAAATATTTTGTATCATAAAGATGAGTGTTCAAAAGATCATGTAAATAGCATTTTTATGAAAATAGTCATTCAAGCTCAAAAAGATCACAAATCACATTTTGTTGTACAAATCAAAAAACATGAAAAATCATTTTTTTTATTATTATTTATTTAAAATACTAATCTTCATGGTATATGTATGATTTATCCAATTCTAACAATATGCATACATATCCCAAATATGAAAAGAGTCCAATATATAATGCATGAAGGCAAATGACTCAAGGGGTATACATGTATATTTATTAGATTTGAATTAAACACACATATACATGAAGTAAGATCAAAGATAGGCATAACAAGTATAAATGACCAAATCATCAAAACTAGCCTATACACATGCATATAGTGGATACAAATGAGCATGAAGTTCAAATATATATGAGTCAATTGTAGTTCACTATTCATATATGTATAAATGCAAGTTTTGACACATTCTACATTTAAGCATGTAAATGCCACATGAAGCACCCCCAAAAAAAATATGAACATGCTACATGATACATGAAATTAAAAGCATGTGCATAAATGAAATAGAAGTTTAGAAATTGTTACCAACTCCAAAGCTCGTAGCATGGTGGTTGACCCACCAAAATTCCTTGATAGCGGTGCTCCAAGTATGTGTCATTTTAGTTCAAATGCACTCACCATCAAGGCACCAAATCTCTCACGTTTTGAGAGATTCCTCACCTACATCAAATACACAAGGTGGGGATTTTGGTACCCATATTTTCTTGGGTCCTATGGGGTTAGCTTTATTGTAAGGAACCCAGAAACTCTTATTCTTAGCAAAATTGAAATGACCTAATCTATCATAACAATATTTTCTTAAATGGCCTTTGCGGCCACAATGTGTACATACGTACACCTTAGTATGCTTATGTGTATGTTTGTGATCGTGTTGTGCAACATAAGCATGATCATGATGATGTTGTGCATGAATGTGAGGAGTTTGTTTCTTGAAAACATAGACTCCAACTTAGAATGATTGAATGCACAAGAGTTCAAAGTTGAACTCAAATCATTAATTTTATTTTTCAAACCATTAATCTCACAAGTGGTGGCATGTAAAGCATGGTGAGATATATGATCATTTTTCTTTTTCTTTGAGCAACAAAATCTTTTTCCTTTTCACAAATTTTTCTTTTCAAAGATTTATTTTCTTGAAAAACAACTTCCTTTTGTTTTTTCACCATATCAATTTTATTTTTCAAAATAGTGTTCCCTTCACATACATCATTCAATTTAGACATGAGGGAGACATTTTCATTTTTCAAAAACTCATTTTCTTTTTCCAAGCATGCCATTTTATTTTCTAATGAATCTTTATCATTAAGCATGGCATCAAAATTCTTTTTCAAGTTGTTATTTTCTTTTTCTAAACATGCAATGTTAGATTTAAATGAATCTTGTTCTATATGCATGCAAGCAATGTTTTTTCAAATTTTTATTTTCCTTTTTAATCATGTCATATTTCTCAAGAATTGTTTGGCAAAATGAAGTGAGCTCATCATATGACATGTCCTCATCATCGGATTCGGAGTTTACCTCAAGGGGGTTATCCCCTTGGACCATATAGCATACGTTGGAGATGTCGCTTCCAACGTCCGAATCGCTCCCCGCATAATATTGATCTTTTTCGCCAAGGGAGAGGAGGGTGTTCCATACTACAAAAGCCGAGTCAAGATTAGTCAACTTAGACAAATAATCATCATCTAAGCTAGATACTAAAGCATGTAGGGCCTTTGCATTAGCCTCAATGTTCTTACCATTTAAGCAATATTCTTTATTAGTTGTGGCAAGATATACACTAAGGCCAAGTCCTTTGAGGAACAAAGACATCTTAACCTTCCAAATTTGGATGTTAAGAATGTCAAAGGTGGGTGGTGACATGAAGTCCATTGTGTGTGTACAAATCTTGTGATTAGCCTAAAAGAGGATCTTTAACTCTTAGGTTGTTAGACCCAATATCAAGAGCACTAGCTCTGATACCAATTGTAAGTTCACCTAGAGGGGGGTGAATAGGTGATGGCTAATCTAATGGTCACTAATGAACAAATAATGCGGAATTAAAACTAAGTTGACCAAATTAAACTTCTTTTAATTAAACACTTATGTATAACACAAGAGTGTTGCCGAATTCCCCTTGCGAGGCTCTGGACAAACTCCTCTAGATTCCCCTTGAATGGGTTGAGGTGCCGCGTTGGCTCTCTTGGTTGAATACTAGTGTTAACAACAATCCCAAGCAAGTATAGCAATTATGAGCACAAGGGTATATCATGCATATAAGAGATAAAGACTATAAAGTAATGCAAGATATAAGTGAGACAAAAGAGTAAGAGAGCAAGAGTGAGCAATCGCAAACACAAAGGGTTTGTTTCGAGGTTCGAGCACACTTGCTCTACATCCCCGCCTTCGACACACGAAGGATTTCCACTATGCACGATCCAACCGGATCTCTCCTTGGTGCCGCAACACCTACAAGCCCTCGGACTCTCTAGTCCCTTACACAACACAAGCCCACCGGCTCGTCGAGGCCGCACCTCGTACAACAAATCCGCACCCGAACTCAAAACACCGCGAGCACACTTGCCCGCTTCCTTAAATACAAAGAAAGATCTTGGTGATCTAAACACTTGATCACCTAACAAAACTCTCACTACAACACTCCTATAGGATAGATATACAATGGATGCTCAAGTGTAGTGTGAGAAAGCAAGGATTAGAAAGCTATGGTGAAAAACTCAAAGAATCACTTAAACACTCTCTTGGTAAAAATCCCTTTTGATAGGAAATATTTGCACTATATTTTGTGGAGAAAACTCTGCTAAAAGAATGGAAATAACTGGACAAAAGCTCTCCTAAAATCTTGGCTTCAAACAATGACAAAACCCCTTTTATAGAGGCCAGAAAAATCTGACCGTTGGGCTCTGTCAGAGCTTCCGGTCGACCGGTCCGGTCGACCGGCAACGGTCAAAAATCCGACCGTTGCAGCCTCCGGTCGACCGACCCGGTCGACCGAGCAACTGGAGAAGAGAGTAAACTCTCTGTCGGTCGACCGGCCCGGTCGACCGATATTTCCCGAGAGCAAAGCTCTCTGAAGCGGTCGACCGGCCCGGTCGACCGATCCTCCAGTGCACACTGGCGTGCACGCTGTGCACGTCCGGTCGACCGACCCGGTCGACCGGCCACTGTCAGTTCTGAAAAATCAGAACTGCCAGAACCAGAAAAATGGGATTAAAGATTGGTCTTTTAACTTAATAAAAATCCCAGAAATTCACAGTAAATCTAAAAAATAGTTTCAATCAAAATAAAAACTATTTTTCTAAAAACATGTTTTTCTAAAACTTGTTTTTCCATAACTTCTCAAAATACAAAAACAAGATATTTTGAACTTATTAAGGCATAGTGTGTATGGATATGATCCACTACACAATCAAGATGAAATATCTAATTTTTGACATAAAGCACTAAACTTGGTTTTGAAAGATATGTATATAGGTAACATCAAAAACCAAGACATGTATTTTGTCCAAAGAAAAAAAAAATCTTTTACTAAATAAAAATTCTTTTCTAAGACATAGAAATCTTTTATGAAAGCAATCCTATCAAGAGTTCTATCAAGAGTGTGTGTGATATAAACTTGAGCAATCCACCAACTATTCTATCCTTTACATTTTATCTAAAACAAATAAAAATCTTATACCTAGACACAAGTCTTCATCTTCTTGAAGTCTTCACTTGAAGGCTTCTTATCTTCTTGACTTGGTCCAAATGCAATCCACCGAGCTCATCTCTAGATGTGTTCTTGATGCATAGGCTCGTGAATCAACCGGTGCTAGCTTCCCACTTGACATTTATCCTTTGTTGAAGCTCCACACCTACTAAGATCTTGATAAGGAATCTGTCACTAATTAAACACAAGATCATTAGTAAACATAACTTCATGAGTTGATCATCATCAAAACTAGGGTGATAGGCCTTTGGGCCAACAATCTCCCCCTTTGATGATGACAAAACTCATGAAGTTATATATGCATGGATTAAAGTAAAGCTTCAAAGAAGCTCCCCCTTAACTCATGCATATCAAATAAATGATAAAGATATGACAATGAAGCACATGACATGTATGCAAATGAATGGAGATAACACAAAAACAAATCTTTTTCTCCTATTATTTGCAAACCAAAATATATATGCATAACTAACAAGGAAGACAAATACTTCTCCCCCTTAAGCAACCTTAAGCAAAGAAAACATGCATATATACTCAAATACTTCTCCCCCTTTTTGTCAATCATCAACAAAGGGTTCAAAGTTCAAATCATTAAACAAATTTTCTCCCCCTTTTGTCAAAAACAAAGAAATAAGGAGGGGTATACAAATCAACCAATAAAGATTTATATGCGATATACATTCATGAAGAGGAAGACGTTAAGTTAGCTTCCCTACACATATGCATTACATGAAGAAGGGATGATAAGCCCCAATTCACATAACACATATTATGTAATGCATAAGAGGAGATGTGAAGCTCCCCCTACACACGTGTACCATATAAAGAAGAGATGTTAAGCTCCTCAATACACAATACACTCAACATGAATCTATATGTAAGAGAGATGTTAAGCTCTCCTTGCATATAGGCAATACAAAACACAAATTTTTAATTTTTCTTTATCAAAACAAAATTTTGAACTTTTCCCAATAAAACAAATTTTGAACCAATCATAATTTGTAATTTTGATACCAATAGAAAATAGCACTTGAAGATGTGTGATATCAAGTTATCATTGCAAAATCTTTTATTGTTTCAAACATATTGATATCAATTGTAATTATATAGCAAATTTGAAGTTGAAGCATATTGATACCAAATGAAAGATCTAAAATAAAATCCTTTTATTTTTCATAAGCTTATGCATAGTTAATATAAGGTGTTAACTTAACTTAGCATAAACTTTTTGTGCTTTAAGAATGTAAATCAATTGTAAAGCAAGCACATGAAAATCATATATATGTATGTGAATAGATAAGACCAATTTGAAAATTAGGGCATACATATATAGGAACCAAAATGTGAGTAATATACCAATTATAAAATTAACATTGTAAATCATGTATATACTCATAACCAAAAATTGGTAGGTTTAAAAGATAGTTATGTTTAAGCACTACCAAATTTGAAGAATAAATAACTAGTTATAAATAATTTTTGAAAAACTAGTTAAAGATCCTTCAAAAACATGAAATCATATGTTATTCATGAATTATACTAAATACATACAAGTTTAAGCACTCATAGTCCATAAAGCTCAAAA
Organism: Agave tequilana; assembly: GCA_038442645.1. Taxonomy (NCBI): domain Eukaryota; kingdom Viridiplantae; phylum Streptophyta; class Magnoliopsida; order Asparagales; family Asparagaceae; genus Agave; species Agave tequilana. The sequence continues at coordinate 49,925 of JAVJIF010000339.1, read as the reverse complement.
ATTATCTTTTATCATAAAAGATGAGTGTTCAAAGGTTATGTAAATGGTATTTTCATGAAAATAGAAGGTGAAGCATGAATCTCATGAAAATCTTATTTTTCATCTTAAAACAAATCATATATTTTTCATAAAGCATTGCTAATTACATAAAGATTTAATCACTCATGGTCTATAAAGCTCAAAATATTTTGTATCATAAAGATGAGTGTTCAAAAGATCATGTAAATAGCATTTTTATGAAAATAGTCATTCAAGCTCAAAAAGATCACAAATCACATTTTGTTGTACAAATCAAAAAACATGAAAAATCATTTTTTTTTATTATTATTTATTTAAAATACTAATCTTCATGGTATATGTATGATTTATCCAATTCTAACAATATGCATACATATCCCAAATATGAAAAGAGTCCAATATATAATGCATGAAGGCAAATGACTCAAGGGGTATACATGTATATTTATTAGATTTGAATTAAACACACATATACATGAAGTAAGATCAAAGATAGGCATAACAAGTATAAATGACCAAATCATCAAAACTAGCCTATACACATGCATATAGTGGATACAAATGAGCATGAAGTTCAAATATATATGAGTCAATTGTAGTTCACTATTCATATATGTATAAATGCAAGTTTTGACACATTCTACATTTAAGCATGTAAATGCCACATGAAGCACCCCCAAAAAAAAATATGAACATGCTACATGATACATGAAATTAAAAGCATGTGCATAAATGAAATAGAAGTTTAGAAATTGTTACCAACTCCAAAGCTCGTAGCATGGTGGTTGACCCACCAAATTCCTTGATAGCGGTGCTCCAAGTATGTGTCATTTTAGTTCAAATGCACTCACCATCAAGGCACCAAATCTCTCACGTTTTGAGAGATTCCTCACCTACATCAAATACACAAGGTGGGGATTTTGGTACCCATATTTTCTTGGGTCCTATGGGGTTAGCTTTATTGTAAGGAACCCAGAAACTCTTATTCTTAGCAAAATTGAAATGACCTAATCTATCATAACAATATTTTCTTAAATGGCCTTTGCGGCCACAATGTGTACATACGTACACCTTAGTATGCTTATGTGTATGTTTGTGATCGTGTTGTGCAACATAAGCATGATCATGATGATGTTGTGCATGAATGTGAGGAGTTTGTTTCCTTGAAAACATAGACTCCAACTTAGAATGATTGAATGCACAAGAGTTCAAAGTTGAACTCAAATCATTAATTTTATTTTTCAAACCATTAATCTCACAAGTGGTGGCATGTAAAGCATGGTGAGATATATGATCATTTTTCTTTTTCTTTTGAGCAACAAAATCTTTTTCCTTTTCACAAATTTTTCTTTTCAAAGATTTATTTTCTTGAAAAACAACTTCCTTTTGTTTTTCACCATATCAATTTTATTTTTCAAAATAGTGTTCCCTTCACATACATCATTCAATTTAGACATGAGGGAGACATTTTCATTTTTCAAAAACTCATTTTCTTTTTCCAAGCATGCCATTTTTTTTCTAATGAATCTTTATCATTAAGCATGGCATCAAAATTCTTTTTCAAGTTGTTATTTTCTTTTTCTAAACATGCAATGTTAGATTTAAATGAATCTTGTTCTATATGCATGCAAGCAATGTTCTTTTTCAAATTTTTATTTTCCTTTTTAATCATGTCATATTTCTCAAGAATTGTTTGGCAAAATGAAGTGAGCTCATCATATGACATGTCCTCATCATCGGATTCGGAGTTTACCTCAAGGGGGTTATCCCCTTGGACCATATAGCATACGTTGGAGATGTCGCTTCCAACGTCCGAATCGCTCCCCGCATAATATTGATCTTTTTCGCCAAGGGAGAGGAGGGTGTTCCATACTACAAAAGCCGAGTCAAGATTAGTCAACTTAGACAAATAATCATCATCTAAGCTAGATACTAAAGCATGTAGGGCCTTTGTATTAGCCTCAATGTTCTTACCATTTAAGCAATATTCTTTATTAGTTGTGGCAAGATATACACTAAGGCCAAGTCCTTTGAGGAACAAAGACATCTTAACCTTCCAAATTTGGATGTTAAGAATGTCAAAGGTGGGTGGTGACATGAAGTCCATTGTGTGTGTACAAATCTTGTGATTAGCCTAAAAGAGGATCTTTAACTCTTAGGTTGTTAGACCCAATATCAAGAGCACTAGCTCTGATACCAATTGTAAGTTCACCTAGAGGGGGGTGAATAGGTGATGGCTAATCTAATGGTCACTAATGAACAAATAATGCGGAATTAAAACTAAGTTGACCAAATTAAACTTCTTTTAATTAAACACTTATGTATAACACAAGAGTGTTGCCGAATTCCCCTTGCGAGGCTCTGGACAAACTCCTCTAGATTCCCTTGAATGGGTTGAGGTGCAGCGTTGGCTCTCTTGGTTGAATACTAGTGTTAACAACAATCCCAAGCAAGTATAGCAATTATGAGCACAAGGGTATATCATGCATATAAGAGATAAAGACTATAAAGTAATGCAAGATATAAGTGAGACAAAAGAGTAAGAGAGCAAGAGTGAGCAATCGCAAACACAAAGGGTTTGTTTCGAGGTTCGAGCACACTTGCTCTACATCCCCGCCTTCGACACACGAAGGATTTCCACTATGCACGATCCAACCGGATCTATCCTTGGTGCCGCAACACCTACAAGCCCTCGGACTCTCTAGTCCCTTACACAACACAAGCCCACCGGCTCGTCGAGGCCGCACCTCGTACAACAAATCCGCACCCGAACTCAAAACACCGCGAGCACACTTGCCCGCTTCCTTAAATACAAAGAAAGATCTTGGTGATCTAAACACTTGATCACCTAACAAAACTCTCACTACAACACTCCTATAGGATAGATATACAATGGATGCTCAAGTGTAGTGTGAGAAAGCAAGGATTAGAAAGCTATGGTGAAAAACTCAAAGAATCACTTAAACACTCTCTTGGTAAAAATCCCTTTTGATAGGAAATATTTGCACTATATTTTGTGGAGAAAACTCTGCTAAAAGAATGGAAATAACTGGACAAAAGCTCTCCTAAAATCTTGGCTTCAAACAATGACAAAACCCCCTTTTATAGAGGCCAGAAAAATCTGACCGTTGGGCTCTGTCAGAGCTTCCGGTCGACCGGTCCGGTCGACCGGCAACGGTCAAAAATCCGACCGTTGCAGCCTCCGGTCGACCGACCCGGTCGACCGAGCAATTGGAGAAGAGAGTAAACTCTCTGTCGGTCGACCGGCCCGGTCGACCGATATTTCCCGAGAGCAAAGCTCTCTGAAGCGGTCGACCGGCCCGGTCGACCGATCCTCCAGTGCACACTGGCGTGCACGCTGTGCACGTCCGGTCGACCGACCCGGTCGACCGGCCACTGTCAGTTCTGAAAAATCAGAACTGCCAGAACCAGAAAAATGGGATTAAAGATTGGTCTTTTAACTTAATAAAAATCCCAGAAATTCACAGTAAATCTAAAAAATAGTTTCAATCAAAATAAAAACTGTTTTTCTAAAAACATGTTTTTCTAAAACTTGTTTTTCCATAACTTCTCAAAATACAAAAACAAGATATTTTGAACTTATTAAGGCATAGTGTGTATGGATATGATCCACTACACAATCAAGATGAAATATCTAATTTTTGACATAAAGCACTAAACTTGGTTTTGAAAGATATGTATATAGGTAACATCAAAAACCAAGACATGTATTTTGTCCAAGAAAAAAAAAATCTTTTACTAAATAAAAATTCTTTTCTAAGACATAGAAATCTTTTATGAAAGCAATCCTATCAAGAGTTCTATCAAGAGTGTGTGTGTGATATAAACTTGAGCAATCCACCAACTATTCTATCCTTTACATTTTATCTAAAACAAATAAAAATCTTATACCTAGACACAAGTCTTCATCTTCTTGAAGTCTTCACTTGAAGGCTTCTTATCTTCTTGACTTGGTCCAAATGCAATCCACCGAGCTCATCTCTAGATGTGTTCTTGATGCATAGGCTCGTGAATCAACCGGTGCTAGCTTCCCACTTGACATTTTATCCTTTGTTGAAGCTCCACACCTACTAAGATCTTGATAAGGAATCTGTCACTAATTAAACACAAGATCATTAGTAAACATAACTTCATGAGTTGATCATCATCAAAACTAGGGTGATAGGCCTTTGGGCCAACACGTTATACCTGAGATGGGGGCTTCCTGCATGGAGGAACCTCCCCTCTGAGTCTCAGCGACGACCGCCTTCGAGGATGAAGCAGTTTGCTTGGCCTTGGGTGCCATTGCTAGTCAAGAATCCGATGATGGATGAAGAGGAAATGAACAGAGAAAACTCCTTTCTCAAAAATCCTAACAGATGCGCTCGAAGACGAAGGAGATAACTCTCTGACTGTTGCCATTTATAGGCACAGAGATTCGCAAAGATATGCGGCGCGTGGCTCGATTGGTTCGACATTGAGTCATCACTTGACGCGTGGACAGCGCATTTAATGTACCGTGAAGTTCGCACGCCAAAAAGAAGGTGTACCGTCGACTCACAGGACACGTGGTAGTGCACTCATGGCATGGCACGGATTCACACCCAACAGTCGCGCCTTTTCAATGGACGAATCCTTTCAGCACGGCCATAGTTGCGTCCAGAAAGTCGCGTCTTTACTCAAAAAAAAGAAAGATGCGTCTCTCCGAAGTTCGCATCCTTCCAATCCAGCCAAGCATCGCGTCTGCCTTATGGAATATCAGTCGCGTTTTTATTTCCAAAAGATGCACCCTGTGAAAGTCGCGTCTTTAAAGCAGTACTATCCCTGCGTTTCAAAAGGACTGGCGTTCAATCCCTGCTTCTGCAAAGCAGTTCAACAGTACACTAGCACAAGCAGATGACCGTCCACTCCTGGCTTAAAGTGCACCCACGACAGACTTAAAGCAATCGGGGAGGTTTAGACTGTGTATCTAAACACTCAACACGATCAACTTTGGTGGCTTCAAAGAGTTCCACAGTACACTCACGAAGACCATACTTCAGATAAGATCAAACCCGGAGCATTAATAGTCCAGTCATAAGGGTGAGCTCAGCTAGAGTCCAAAGTATTTCGAAATCCGTCCTACTTAACCACGGAATGTCGAAAACTTTGGAGGGGGTTCTGTAGGCTGTCTAAAAATCACTAAAAGACAAGCCATTAAAAAGCAGAATTCCAAGTCCTAGACGCAAGGCTAAATATCAGCCGGCACTACAGCACCAAGGCGCGAGGGTCCGAACCCGCGTCTCAGTATCAAGGCGCGAGGCTAGACACCCGCGTCTCAGCACCAAGGCGCGAAGGTCCAAACCTGCGTCTCAGCCAGCACTGTGGCACCAAGGCGCGAGGGTCCAAACCTGCGTCTCAGCCAGCACTGTGGCACCAAGGCGCGAGGGTCCAAACCTGCGTCTCAGCCAGCACTGTGGCACCAAGGCGCGAGGGTCCAAAACCCGCGTCCCAGCATCAAGGCGCGAAGGCTCGACACCCGCGTCTCAGCACCAAGGCGCAAGGATCCAGACCTGCGTCTCAGTGTCAAGGCGCGAGGGTCGAAACCCACGCCTCGGTTATAACTGTCCTGGTTATGGGGCCAGTCACCGCCCACATAACGGGGAAGTTAGCCCCCATTATGGAGTGTTTTTAGGGGGCACGTTCACCCCTGAAACCTCTATAAATAGCCCCGTCGCTATGAGCAGATGACAAGGGGAGGAGAGGAGAGACAGCAGGGAAGAGAGGACAGAGAAGAGAGTCACAGACGAAGACAGAGAGAGATAAACAGAGAGAGTTCAACTCTTCAAGCTAACTTGCTGCGTACAAGTTGCTCTTTGCCTATCATCTCTTTGAGAGTTTTGGTATACAGGGCTGTGCTACTCCATCTACCATCCGAAGAGAAGATCCCCGGAAGGTCTCGACGGTCACCCGGTCAACGGAGAACAAGATTCACTCTCCACCGCCACTTGAAGAACCCAGCACTAAATAAAGGGAGGATTCAAGACTCAATATCCTCCCTCCCTTGTAATCGGCATACTGTTCCGTTGTAATTTTTTCAATTTGATTCAAGGAAATCTTACACGAAGCACCACATTTCTTTTCCGACGCGTACAAAGGCAAGCTGGGCATTGGGGTTGCCGACATAAAGTTGGTCATAGCCGAACTGTCGGGCAAAACGATTTGGCATATAAGGCTCGATCGTGCACGAGTTCCCTTGCCGAAAAAGCAGATATCGGGGCCGAATATTAATGAGCCACCAGAAGAATCCCGATGACAGCCTCGTGAAGTCGTCAGGACCCATAAGGTCGGCAAACTTATCCCCATAAGCAGCATCGGTAATCTCGGGGAAGCAGCAGTTGAGATGGTAATTCGAAATGTTCAGAATACATTTCCGAACGTAGAACATATAGTTGTAAGACCAGCTCGAGCTCTCAAGTCTCTGCACGAAAGGGACAAACCCCTCGGACCGAGACACTGGCGTCATCAGTGAGGGGCAATGCATAACGTACCAAGCCATTAGGTACGTGTAAGGAAGCTCAATTCGGGGGTTGGGAGTCTTTACTCTCGGTCTCCCCTCCGAGTCGACCTCCGATCTACCGTGGGAGTCGACGATGGCCTCCACTTTACACAGGATCTGAGTCAGGGCCCGTAATCCGCTTTGGATTCCGGCCACCATTGCGGGAAGGAGAGCGATGGATCTACCATAGGCCAGCAGCACCGCTGGATACACCACGTCAGCAACGATCACTTCATGCGGCAGTGTCGGCACTACGCAGCGCTTCAACCACAGCATGAGGAAGCCCGCCAGCAGTGCCCGGTTAGAAATGGGGATCCAGGCTTGGTGATGGAAACTTTTAAAAATCGTGTCATGTTTGAAAGTGTCTTCATTTGACTCTGTGGTATAAGAACTGACAGAGGCATTGATCCTCTCGGCGATTTCTTCGTCAGAGCTGGGAGCCAGAACGGTCACTGATTGGTCCTTCTCAGTGATTCCATTAAACAAGTAGCTCGCCTAAGACAGCTGATTAACTCCCCTAGTTCTCCAGGAGGTTATTTGGCCGCAGATGTGGAAGTGACATAACACTTCCCAGTAGGTCTCATATACCCGAGGGCACTCTTTCTTCAAGAGATGAAGCTCCTCAGAAGTTGGGACGTATTCCTCATAAGGGGCATCTCCCATGACCAGCCCTGAAGCTTCATATAATTCATGCAGGGCGAGCCCTATTTCTCCGACCGGGGTGAAGAATGTCCCCGTCAAAGGGTTGTAATGCTCCAGGATCCCGTGAAAATTGTGGGAACTCTGCGGGATGCCATATTGCACGGCCCTGACCGCTTGGTACAGTCCCACCTGGTCCAACAGACCTCCAAGTTCGGAAAGGACAAAGCCCACCATCTTGCCCCACCAGGCCTTGTCGGTGGAATGAATCCACCCGAGTGGGCGGAAGTCAACTGGAAAATCACCCCCTACCTTCATGAACTCATTTATGAAGGTAGTGCTGAGCTGAGGGGTTTCCCCTACTGGATAATCAGACCTGAATAATCCAGGAAACAAGACAAAAGCTTCCCTCCCGTGTCCGGCAGGGTGTACATTCCTGGCGCTCAGTATGCCAAGCGAGACACTGGGGACAGATCGGGCAAGATCCCACTCCATTGCCCGGGGGACAGACATGTGCTGCAGATAGGATAAAGGATACATTCTCTCCATATTTGGAAGAAAGAATTTCCTACCCTCTATCTGGCGAAGCCATTTGTAGTCGCCGTCATGCAAGATGTGACCACCCTCGCCAATGTTGTCCCCAAAGAAGAAGACGGGTTTCTTTAGCGGAACACACGAATCCGTCTTAAATTCCGCGTCAGTCATAAGTTCCCGGAAGGTCGCCATGTCGACCTTGGAGAGCCTCTCCCTTCGCTCCTTCGACTTGTCGGTAGTCACAGGAGCAGTCCTCTGCAAAACGAAGGTTAGGTTGCGGTCAGCACCACCTACGTGCCCGAAGTGGCACTTCTTAGAGAGAGGGTCGGAGGAATATCACACTGCAAAAAAAAATAACACTTGATCAGAAATCTGAAGAGAAATGATTAAGTGTCTACAACGCAAACGCAGAAGTGAACCCAGACGCAGAAATCATCAAAATCTGCGTCCAGACCCGAAGACCGCGAGGCTAGTATGGGGCTTGCGTCTTTAATCCAAGACTTGGGAGATAATTCCTAAGCATTGGACTCAAAAGCAATATTCATGAGGACCAACATCTGATTTCACAAGACGTAAGAGTCATGAGAAATCTGCGTCTGAATCTTTCACACTTAGAAATATTTTAAGTGTTGAATCTAAAACGCAAGGCTCATTGGGGCCCTGTGTTCAACAAGCAGACGCAGATTCGAGCAGATAAAAGCCGCTGGGAAAATCCAACCTGCGCCTTGTTTATCGACTCAAGAACCGCGTCTGAAGATCAAACACGGACTCGAGACCGCGTTGGCGGTTCACATTCAAAAGGGATTTAAGAGTTAAAAGAACTCTGTAAAACCCCTTTAATGGTGGAAATCAAGTCCGATCGCTTCTTATACCTGAAAGAGGGGTTTCCTGCACGGAGGAACCGCCCCTCTGAGTCTCAGAGACGACCGCCTTTGAAGACGGAGCAGTAGGTTTGGCCTTTGGTGCCATTGCGATCAGAGATCCGATGTTAGATGAAGGAAGAGAGAACAAAGGAAGCTCCTTTCTCAAAGCCCTAACAGATACACAACAAAGACGAAGGAGAGTCTAATGATGACTCTTGAAGACTGTTGCCTTTTATAGGCGCAGTGATTCGCAAAGATACGTGGCGCTTGGCTCGATGCTCAATCGCCGCCTAACGCGTAGACAGTGCATTAAATGCAGCGTGAAGTTCGCACGCCAAAAAGAAGATGTCCTCTCAATTCTACGGGACACGTGGCAGCATGCTCATGGCACGGATTCACATCCAACAGTCTCGTCTTTGTAGGCTGTCTAAAAATGACTAACAGACAAGCCATTAAGGAAGCAGAGTCTCAAGCTCTAGACGCGAGGAATCGATGCCCGCGTCCCAGCATTAAGACGCGTTGGCTCTACACCCGCGTCTCAACGTCCAGATGCGTCGGCCCGAAGCCGCGTCCCAGCATCAAGGCGCGTCGGCCCGACGCCCGCGCCTCAGCGACCAGACGTGAAGGCCGAAGCCCGCGTCTCAGCATTAAGGCGCGTTGGCTCGACGCCCGCGTCTCAACTTCAAGGCGCGTTTGGCTCGACGCCCGCGTCTCAAACTTTAAGGCGCGTTTGGCTCAACGCCCGCGTCTCAGTTGCAACTGCCCTGATTGCGGGGCCAGTCACCGCGCATGTAGCGGGTAGTGGCCCCTCATTCGGGAGCATTTTCAGGAGGCACGTTCACCCCCTGAGACCCCTATAAATAGCCCAGTTGCTATGGGAAAAAGAGGACGATTATCAGGCGCTCACATACACAAGAGAGAGATCATCAACAGACAGAGAGACGAGACTCTTCAGCGAGCTTACTGAGTACTAGCCGCTCTTCGCCTACCTCCTCTGAGAGTTTTGGTAGACAGAGCTGAGTTACTCTTTCTACCGACCGGAGAGAGAAGACCCCCGACGGTCCAGGACGGTCATCTGGTCAACGGAGAACAAGATTCACTCTCCATCGCCACACGAAGAACCCAACCTTAAACAAAGGGAAGATTCAGACATCCTCCCTCCCTTGTAACTGGAAAAGAAGGAAGAGTAGTTCTTTTAGTTGTAATCGTTTCGCTTGAATCAAGGAAATCTTTTACAGCTAAACCCACTTTTACCTTCACACCAAAAATTTTCCGGCGCGTACAAGAGATGGCGACTCCGCTGGGGACTACCTTCGTTACCGACGAGCGCACCGTGGTGCAAGATGACGTTCTCCGTAAGGGGAAAATGGTCGAATCACTCGTCGTCGAGTTCGACCAGGCGAAGTATGAAGAGTTCCTCTCTTCTGGCTCCAAGAGCCCAAAGACCCGCGTCTGCCGCAGGGTCTCAAGTGGACAGCCCCCTGAAGCCCAATCTGAGGCTCTGTCGGGTGCTCCTGCTGCCCCTTGTGCCAAGTTTGGTTCACGCGCCAACGCCTCCCAGAAGGCCCGCGTAACCTCAGACACCTCTGCTGCGATCAACCGCGTCGCGCAGAACACACGCGCCAACGCCTCTCTGAAGGCCCGCGTGGTCCCCGGCACATCTACTGGTGCGATCGACCGTGTCGCACAGAACGCCCGCGTCAGCGTCTCTCAGGAGACCCGCGTGGCAAACACCCCTGGTTCTACAAACCAGGAAGTTGTTGGCTTCTCTCTTCCTCCACGGCGCAATCGGAATGCCGAGCGTCGACAAAGACGACGCGCGCGTCAACACTCGGTCGGAACCGTTGGTTTTCTGACTGGGGTTAGACGCAGCGTACGATCCGATGCCTTGCCCGCACCTCGTCCAGTGCGAGAGGTCCGCGTTTGGCAACCCAAACGCGAGACTCCCCAAGTTGAGCCTTCTAAAGACCAACTTGCCAAACGCCAAAGCGAAGCTTCTGCGTCTCGTCAAACGCAGGAAGCACGCGCCCATAGGCGTGGGGCCCAGCAGCCCACTCTCTCCCAAGTCTCTCTGCTCCAACGCAGCAGACAGCAACGTGAAAGTCGCGTCTCATCTCAACAGAGACGCCAGACGCGCGTGACGCAGCCGCGACGCGACAGCCGCGTTTCTGAAACCTGTGTCCAGACAGCACAGCGCATGACTTCCTCCCGTCTTCCACGTCGCGAGGCTAGTCTATTTAATCCCTCTCCCACGGATTTGAGGGATTATTTGACAAGGAAAAGGAGTGCCAATCAGGCCACTTCTCCATGCTGCTGTCAACAGCTCATCCAGATGCTCTCTGGATGCCATTGCGAGTCAGGCGTGCACCAGCCGTCTTTAATTAGACAGCTGACCCTGATTCCCCCGTCAGCCAAAAGAAGACGCTCCCACAGAAGGAGAACCTTCTCTGACGTTGAGTACCCGGAGCTCACTGCAAATATGACAAGCAGGAGTAAGGGAAAACAACCGAAAATCAGCTCGGATAAGTCTGATTCGGAACCGGAAGGAGTGTATCAGCACACTCGCACCCGGACGGGGGCCATTCCCCCAATTGACTATAATGCCTTAGCCCGCGGCATTAGAATGGACGACTCTCACTCCGTTGTGATAGAGTCGCAGGATTCGAATTCTTCCGTCGAGAAGGAGGCCTCCGCCTACATGGCAGACACTCCTGAGGGGACGACTAAGCATCTAGAACAGATGCAGAAGCACCAAATGGAGAACTCGCCTCTCAACAGAGATCCATTGACTCCCTCAAGCATATGCTCGAGAAATTGCTTGAAGAAAGAGCGAGGTCTCCTCCTAGACGACCAAAGGGCAAAGAGAAAGGGAGGAAGCCCACCCTCCGAACCTTCCGACGAGACACAACGATCTACCTCGGATGTGTCCAAGCCCTCGTCGCAGGCAAGAAGCGACCAGACCCCGGGAAAGGCTCATGCTAAAAGAATGAGTCAACTGGAGCAGCGCCTCGAGGCCCTTACCAACCGTAAAGGCCTCCAAGAAGCTGGAGTAGTTCGGCCCTATCCGGCCGAGTGGGACTTAGTCCCATACCCTCCTAAGTTCAAGGCTCCAACTCTCCAAGCATTTGACGGGAAGGGGTCGCCCAACCAGCATATCTACTACTTCAAATCCCAGACCGGAAATGTAGTAGATAACGACGCTATACTGGCGCGACTGTTCATAGGCACCCTAAAAGGGTTGGCCTTTGAATGGTTCATGAAGCTCCCGGAAGGTTCCATCAAGAACTGGGGCGACTTGGAGAAGCTGTTTCTAACACGCTTCTTCGAAGATGATTCGGAGGTCACAATGCCTACCCTTTTAGCTACAAAACAGCGAAAGGGAGAGTCCGTCAAGTCTTTCGTAGAAAGATTTCGGAACATGGCACTCCGATGCCCAAGCGGCATGACCCAGGCCACCCTGGTGGAAACATGTCGCCATAATCTCCAAACCTCACTCCTTGCTCAAATAGGAGTTGCTGAAAGCCGCACCTGGAAACAATTAGTCCAGCAAGGTGAACAGGCTGAGGAGATTGTTGCCCGCGTTAGAGCGGAAGAAGGCAAGCCCAGGCCGGAAAGGTCGACGAGGCGTGCACCGGCACCAGACACCTCCCTTCAGGCGAAGCGGAAGGATAACTTGGCGACGGAGACCAAATCTCCCACCAAACCTCAAACAGGCAGAGCAAGTGGCTCTTCAAGCCAGCCACGCCCCAACAAGCAGTATTCCTTCAAGGAGGAACATGTTGATTCGCTCTTCAAGTTACTCAACAAGAGCAATCGACTGAAACTCCCTGAAATTAGGCACCCAGAGGAAGTCGGCAAGACCGACAATCCCACCTACTGCTTATACCACAGGATGCTTGGACATCCTACCAAAAGCTGCTACGTCTTTAAGGACATCCTTCAAGCTCTGATTGACGCGGAGGTATTAAAACTCCGACCAGAGCAGAAGAAGATGACGGCCAACATGACGTCGATTCTCCAGTTTGGGACACGACCCCCGACACCCGTGGGGGTGATCTCTGTCCCGAAAGGAGAACTGAGGGTGGTCAACACAGACCCTCATCAGCAGCGGGAGAAAGGCTTGGTACCCGTCCCTACACCTCGAGGGGAAATCATGTGGGTCCACCCTGACCTCGTCGACGAGCAACAATGGACAACTGTGACCAGCAGGAAGTCCAAAGGCAAAGGAAAGGCTTCATCTTGCCATGTGATATGCGTTTCCTCCCGAGAAGCGGATACTGATGTTCCCTCGCTGACTGACTCGGAAGAGGAGACAATAGTCCTGGCCGCGGAGCCCAACCAACCGACGGCGGGGACCCGTTCAGGACAGGCATACTTGAAGCAGTACGGCGAGACGGCAGCGGCTTCTCCGCAACCAGCCGTAGAACCAGCAAAGCCCTCCACAAAACCACCTGTGGAGAAACAGAAAGAAACTCGGTTTTCTCGGGCTCTTTCAAAAGGTGCAGCGGAAGATCCCTCGACACCTTACCGCTTCGATGTTTTGGCTCAACTAGCCAACATCCCGGCACGCATCACCTTGTATGAACTCCTAAGACTATCAAAGTCAACCAGAGAGGCTCTACAAGAAGCTTTGGCAAATGCTGAGGTCTTTATGACCCACGTGCCAAGGGAGGAAGATGTAGAGGATTGCCTCCACACCTCCCCAAATGCTCCCTGCATCACCTTCACAACAGATGACATGCAGGTTAAAGGGAAGCATGACCGACCCCTATACTTCACAGGGTATATTGGGTCATCCGAGGTGAACCGCATCCAGGTAGACCCGGGGTCCGCGCTGAGTATTATACCTCGCCGAGTCATGCAATTTCTGGGCATTCCTACCCATCGTCTGAGCCCTACCCAGACGACTATTTACGGGTTCAATGCCAACAGCTCCCGCCCGATGGGGAAGATCAAGCTCAAATGCCAGATCGGGAGCCTCAAGTCGGAAGTGACATGTTATGTCATTGACGCGGACACTTCCTACAACCTGTTGCTGGGACGACCATGGATTCACCGCAATTCCATCGTTCCCTCTACTCTCCACCAAGTCATGAAATACATTGACGAGAGTGGACAGGTCCGAACGTTGATTGCCGAAAGGCATCCGTTTAAAGGGGTTGAAAATTATTTCACGGACTCCCTCTTATATCAGGATCCGGAGGAGACTAATGAAACCCCACAACCAGAGGAGCCAGAATCTGGTAATGAAGCTGACATTGAGCCGGAGAAAGAAGAGTGCCTGTGGGAGTTGGAACCACTTGTAAAGAGCACTAATAAGCTCGATGTTGATACCACCGACAATGCAGGCGGTTGGTATATTAATGAAGATTTAGATTTCGCGTATTTCCCTGCGTGTGAGTCTGATTCAATACCGTCGGATACTAGTACCGACGTAGATGAGGATGTCTGGTCGGCAATGGATGCTTTGACATCATTGCATGTACCAATAAAATCATCCTTCGGGACGTACCAGGATAATGGAGACGCACAAGAATCTGTATTCATGGTTCCAGCCAGACGAAAAGGCCAAAGACCAATACTTTTTGGGCGAATCACGTCTGAACCAATGCCCCACGAAGAATCGGAAGGCGAGGATGAATCCCCTCAGTTCGATCATTATGAACCGAAAGCGCTCAAGATGATGAAGCGCATGGGTATGATCTAACCAACAGGCCTGGGTTGAACTTCGGAAAAGGAAGAAGAACACTGCTTCGATCCTTTGTACCGAAAGGGAAAACTCCCGATTACTATAATCAGACGCGCCGGGGGTTGGGCTATATATCAACTCCAGTGCCATCAGCCTCTGATTCTGGAGAGTCGTCAGGTCACGATTGCTCTTCAGACACGTCGTCGTGGGAATCAGATGTCAGTGTCGGCAACATCTTCAAAGGGCTTTCAGTAAACATGGTTTCGACAAGCCATCTGGAGGATGAAGATGAAGAAATGATCCAATCTGATACAGATCCTTGGATCAAACATTTGAATGCTCTTTGGGATATCCGCTTTGAACAGCGTGAACCACCCACTGAAGACAAGGTTGTTCAAGTCAACCTAGGAGATGAAGCCAATCCTAAACCCATCTTCATAAGTGACGGCCTGTCACCTTCGGAGAAGAAGGATCTTATATCTCTTGTACAAGAGTATATAGACGTCTTCGCCTGGAATTACGAGGACATGCCTGGACTTGATCCTCAAGTGGCTATGCACCGCCTCAACATCAATCCGGATGTAAAACCCGTCAAACAACAGCAGCGACGGTTCCGTCCCGAAATAATGGAGGCAATCCAATCAGAAGTCAGGAAGCTTATTGATTCTGGCTTCATCAGGGAGGAACAGCATCCCGATTGGGTAGCCAACATCGTACCCGTTGCCAAGAAGAACGGAAAGATCCGGATCTGCATCGACTTCCGCGATCTAAACGAGGCCTGCCCCAAAGACGAATTCCCATTGCCAATCACGGATGTCATGATTGACAATACTTGTGGATTCGAGAGAATGTCCTTTATGGACGGGTTCTCAGGATACAATCAAATCAAGATGTATCCCGATGACGAAAAGCACACCTCCTTCAGGACACCTCTAGGAGTATACTGCTACACCGTCATGCCCTTCGGTCTAAAGAATGCAGGGGCAACCTACCAAAGGGCCATGAATGCCATTTTCCATCAGCAGATACGCAAAACGGTGGAATGTTATGTCGATGACATCGCGGTGAAAAGTCGCATTAAAGGAGATCACATAGCTGATCTAAAAGCGATCTTCGACATCATGCGGGCTCATCAATTGAAGATGAACCCCACCAAGTCCTTCCTGGGGGTAGCTAGCGGCAAATTCCTAGGGTTCGTTGTAACCTCCACCGGAATTCATTTGGATCCGGAGAAGGTTCGCGCCATTCAGGAAATGCAACCTCCAAGAAGCCTCAAGGAGCTCAGAGGATTGCAGGGACGATTGGCATATATCCGCAGGTTCATCTCAAATCTCTCCGGGAGATGCCAACCCTTCGCTAAGCTGATGAAGAAGGGCGTTTCGTTCATTTGGGATGACGCTTGCCAGCAAGCATTTGAGGAGATCAAACGATACCTCACCCTACCACCAGTCCTTGCAGCTCCGGTATCCGGAAAGCCTTTCCTGGTGTACGTCCGATCAATGGATCATTCTTTGGGAGCTCTACTAGCTCAGAATGATGACCAAGGGCGAGAACAAGCAATCTACTATCTAAGTAGAACAATGATCGGAGCCGAACATCGGTACAACCCGATCGAGAAGGAATGTTTGGCACTGGTGTTCGCTATTCAGAAAATGCGACACTATCTGGTGGGCCAAACCATAAATGTCATATCCAAAGTCAACCCCCTGAGGTTACTCATGACAAAGCCTTCATCATTGAACGGCCGACTGGCGAAATGGGCCATATTGCTCTCCCAATATGAGATGCACTTCCTACCCCAAAAGGCCATTAAAGGGCAAGCGGTGGCCGATTTCTTAGCAGAACACCCAGATCCAAGGGCAGCCAAACTCTACGAGGATCTCCCAGATGAGGTCGCCGAAGTCTGCCTAGCTCAGACGTCATTCGAGGGACAAGTATGGCAACTTTTCTTCGATGGTGCATCAAGAACAAGCCCTAAGGGACACTCAGTTGCGGGGGTAGGAGTGGTACTCGTCTCCCCACAAGATTATGTGATTCCCCGAGCTGTCTCGTTAACTGAGCCCTGTTCCAACAATGTGGCGGAATACAACGCTCTTTTGATTGGGATGCAATTCGCCGATGAGATTGGCGTTAAAAATCTCGAGGCGTACGGTGATTCCAAACTCATCGTCAGCCAAGTTCGCGGAGAGTATGAGGTCAGACATGAAGATCTAGTACCCTACTATAACGCGACAATCCACATGGCCGAGAGGTTTTCAAACTTCTACATCGACCATGTCCCGCGCAAGCAAAATGCGCATGCAGATGCACTTGCATCCCTTGCTGCCTCCTTAGCTCTTCCAGCTGGGGCAACGGAGAAGGTATTCGTCTATAGCCACGACCTATACTGCCCAAAAAGTCCCCTCGGAGACTACCAGAGGTCAACGGGAGATTGTCGCGGTAAGGAAACACTTGAAGTGTCAACCGCTCTAGAGCTTAAAGACTGGCGATTCCCCTACATTGATTTTGTCTTATACGGCATTCTGCCCGAAGACATCAAGGAGGCGGCTGCCATCCGAAGGAAAGCCTCCAAATTCTACTATAATGCGATTTCGCAACATTGTATCGTCGATCGCATGACGGGATCCTACTCCGGTGCCTCTCATCAAAAGAAGCCCGCGAAGTGTTGAAAGAAGCCCACGATGGTACTTGTGGAGCTCATCAACCTGGCCCGAAGCTGGCAAACCGACTCCAAAGATTGGGTTACTACTGGCCCAAGATGGTTGCCGATGCTGTTGCCTATGCCAAAAGATGTCACGCCTGTCAAATACATGGCGATTTCATCCATCAAGCACCAGGATACCTCCACTCTACGACCTCTACCTGGCCGTTCGAAATGTGGGGGATGGATGTGGTTGGTCCTATCAGCCCACCATCATCAAAGGGACATCGGTTCATCCTAGCGATAACCGATTACTTCTCAAAGTGGGCCGAAGCTATCCCTTTGAAGGAGGTAAAATCATCTAACGTGATCAAGTTCATGAAACATCACGTTATCTACCGGTTCGGTGTGCCTCGGCGGATTGTCCATGACAATGGACCCCAGTTCATCAGCCAGGCTTTTCAGAGATTCTGCGCCAAGTTCAGAATCCAGAGTGTGTCATCAACGGCATACTATCCGCCCGCTAACGGCCTCGCAGAAGCTTTCAATAAGACTATTGGCAAGCTTCTCAAGAAATTCGTCTCGAAAAGTCAACGAGACTGGGACGATAAGTTGGGCGAATGCTTATGGGCCTATCGCACGACTGTGCGAACCCCAACTAAAGCCACGCCATTTTCCTTGGTATACGGATGCGAAGCCGTCCTTCCACTGGAAATCCAAATTCCATCTCTTCGCGTCGCCTTGACAGCGGAGATGACAACAGAGGAGAAGCATCGACAGCGACTCCAAGAATTGGAAGCCTTGGACGACAAGCGTCTGCAGGCCCAACAACAAATTGAGCTTTATCAAGCTCGTATCACCAGAGCCTTCAACAAGAAAGTCAAATCGCGAACTTTCAAGAAGGGCGACCTCGTCTTAGCCGTCCGAAGACCCATGGTCATGACGCACAAGACGAAAGGAAAATTCCAACCCAAATGGGAAGGACCATTTGTAGTAGAGTCAGTCTACTCAAATGGATCGTATCGCCTCATAACCTCAAATGGCGATACACTCATGATGCCAATCAATGGCAAATTCCTGAAGAAATACTATCCCTAGATGGCATTCTTCCACTGATCAAGTTAAAAATACACCTCTGATCAAAAACATCCAACGCCTCCGACGGCTAAGGATAGAGGAAAATGTTGGCTTTTAAGTCCAACATAAGTCTTCGACAACTCACCATGCTGAGGGGAATAGCATGGCTAGCCCAACTCAAACGGTAGTTGGTAAAGGCATGTCAAACCCGTTGACAGCTGAGGATTTGCTAAAAAATCCTAAGGGACACGTTCCCATTTGATCCAACGCCTCCGACGGCTAAGGATAGAGGAAAATGTTGGCTTTTAAGTCCAACATAAGTCTTCGACAACTTATCATGCTGAGGGGAATAGCATGGCTAGCCCAACTCAAACGGTAGTTGGTAAAGGCACCTCAAATCCGTTGATAGCTGAGGGTTTGCTAAAAATCCTAAGTGGACTTGAGTCCACTCTTTCCTCCAAAATCCCTTACCAATTCTCATCCATAGAATGGTAGGACCACAAAAGTCAATCGTTGCCAAGTTAACACCATACCTCTGGTAATGAGAAACCCCTTATAGAGTACAAATCTAGCTTGTCAACTCTACATTTTGCTAAGTTAACACTATACCTCTGGCACTTCAAATTCTACTTGTCAATTCTCATCAATAGAATGACAGGTCCTCAAATTGCTCCTATCGCAAGCCAATTCTTGTCAAGTTAACATTACACCTCTGACAAACTGCTGTTTAAGTTAACATTACACCTCCAAGCAGTACATCGAGTGTCTGCCAAGTTAATATCACACCTCTGACAGTCACCTTTCTTCAGACTTCCATATCGAAGCTGAAATGGACGATGCCAAGTTAACACTACACTTCTAGCATCCGAGTCATTGCTAAGTTCAACAATACACCTATGGCTATGACCTTTCCTCGACTTTCTTGTCCAAGCCGAGACGGACGATGCCAAGTTAACACTACACTTCTAGCATCCGAGTCATTGCTAAGTTCAACAATACACCTATGGCTATGACCTTTCCTCGACTTCTTTAAGCCGAGACGACCAATGCTAAGTTCAACATCACACCTCCAGCATTACCTCACTGTTAAGTTAAACATTACACCAATGGCAGTGACATTCTGAGTTAAGTTAATATCACACCTCTGACTCACATCCTTGTCAAGTTAACACCACACTTCTGACAAGACTACCTCCAACCCGTTAAGTTAATATCACACCTCTAACGGTAAAAGTTTTACTAGACTCCTCACGAGTCTAGTTTCACTTGTTATTCTCTTCACAGGATAACAGGTCCACCTAAAGACATTGTTAGGTTAACATTACACCGATGACAATGTTTTATCAAATTCCCCAGCTGATCTTGAATCAAGTCAATCCCAAACCCTTGATAAAAGTTCACCTTCTCTGGGGGTACGCATTCTACTTGTCGCTTTCTTTTATAAAGTGACAGGTCCACCAAAATCATTCTTTTGCTTCTAAAACAAAACATTCAAGACAATGAAAGAAGCAAAAAGGAAATGTCACTTTTATTAATAATTCAGGCAAATGAAAGTGATACAAGACGCTCTCTTATACAATAAGATTGAGTGTTACAATCAAAATGCTCTCTTATACAATAAGATTGAGTGTTACAATCAAAACGCTCTCTTATACAATAAGATTGACTGTTACAATTAAGGAGTACAAAGAAGTCCCTCTCTCTCTCTGAGGCCGTACTCACTCCTTGAAACCGCATCTGATCCCAGGTGCACAAGTGAAGCCGATTGCGCCATGGCGATGACGCCAAAATCGAAAGCGCCCTAGCTGACTAAAGCTAAGGGCAATGGCGTTCTTGAGGACGGGTGGCAGCCGGAAGCCCTGCAACCCTTCATTTCATCACCATCCCTTTCCTCCAGCAGGCCATCTAACGGAATGTCCTTGATGTCACTTCTGGAGTAGGGAGAGGAAGAGGATCCCTCCGCCACCGCAACCGCCGGACCACCCTCGCCGTCATCCTCGGTCTATCCGTCTCTTGCAATTAGGCAAGAGTGGTGCAGGAGATCTGAAGAGACCTTGGCGAGGGTCGGGTCCTCGTCAGAGATATAATTTAATCTCTCACAAACAACGAGGACCATAATTTAATCTCTCACAAACGAACGTGGAGCAAGTTCGCCGGCCGACATATTCTTTCTGGGGCCCAGCAAACCTGAAAAAGGACGAGCAAGCCTACCTGCAAAGAATAAACAAGAGTCAGAAAATCTGGAACTTAGTACATTTTTATAAAGGAAACTGAGTAACAGAACGCGGCGGCCATTCAAGACTTCAGACGCGGGAATGACCCGCACAGTCAAACAGACGCGAGTTGAACTGCGCCACGCATAGGATTCAAACGCGGCCTCAGTTTGTACCCGCGCCTAATGCACCAGACGCAAAGAATTTCAGAACGCCGAAAATTGCCATCTCTCTGTGGGGTGAACAGGAGTTGCAAGATTCAGGTCTGGAACGCGCCAAGGCAGTGGCCATAAAACGCAATGGGCAAAGCCAGCGTCAAGCGCCCGCGTTCAGAGAAGTCAAGTCACTGGCACAAATTCCAGAGAAGGAATGCACCGGGACTTCATTCAGATGATCATGCCAAAGTTCAGGCTATACACATCATCGGGGACATACCAGCAGAGACCTCCGGCCAGAGTTGGCCTCTCTGCACCCAAACGCAGGCGTCCAAGATGATCCGAGAGGGGGTTCTTCTTGAAGAGACCAAACCGAAGCGTGAGAGCTCTGGGTCATCTCCATCCTCGGAATTACCTTCATCCATGGAGACGGAATCCCTACCAAGAAACTCTTTTCTGAAGAAGGTGGGGCTTCTCAGAGCAATCCAAAGAGAAATAATCCAAGCTTGGATTATAGAAGGGGAGCGCACCCTATTTATAGGCAGGCCCTAATAACTGCCATTAATGGGGCGTTCATGGGAACCGTCACGCACGATTGTCAAAGCCCAGTGAAGGATTGACGCGTGGAACGCCGCTTTGGAAACCGTCGCAAGCGCCGGTTTTCAACCGCCCGCGTCGGTTTTACATTTAAGGGCAATAACTCCTGAGTCCAATGAGGAGTTGACGCGTGGATAACTGCCTTGGGAATCAACGGATGACTCGGAATCCCAATCGACAGCGAAGACCTGACAAGCAAAGATCTCCTAAAATCTTGAGTCAGATCACATTAGACGCAGATGGGAAAGCCGCGTCCCTTCAGCAGACAAGGCTGCATCTCTTGCGTCTGCCCGATCCGCGCAAGACAGATTTGCGTTATTGACGCTGTGTCTCACCCCAGGGGCTGACAGCCGCGTCTCACTTTACGGATCAAGACCGCGTTCCGATTTGTGATTGACGCCGCGTCTCATCAAAAGGACTTAGTAAAATTTAAGTTCTTATGAAATGATGACCGCGTCTCACTTTATGATTAACGCTGCGTCTCAGTAAAAGGACTTAGTAAAATCTAAGTTCCGGTAGACTGACGACCACGTCTCACCCTGTGATCGACGCTGCGTTTTGTCAAAAAGACTTGGTGAAATCTGAGTCCCCATAGATTGACGCCACGTCTCACTCTATGGGTTAATGCCGCGTCTCGCCAAGACCGCGTCTCATTAAAAGAACTTAGTCCTACCTAAGTTCGGTAATGACGACTAGTGATCAAGAGTTGGACTCATCCACAACAGGACAAAGAAATTGAGACAAAAGCTTTAAAGAAAACTTCTGTTATATCAAAAAATGATAGAAGTGGATACAAACACTCTTAATAAATAGAGTGTCCCTTTTCTTTACAAAAAAAAAAAAAGAAGAGAAAAGGAGGCTAAATGTCCTGGTTCGCCAAGGAACGGATTTGTTCCCTAAGGCGGTGAATCTCATGCTGGCGCGTCCTCTCAGCCTCCATGATAGCCCGGTCCCGCAGCTCCACCTCAGATAAGAAATTTCTGGCAGCCAGCTGCATCCGCAGAGATTCCACCCTGGAAGATTGCAGAGACAGACTCTCTTCAGCTCGCGCCATAGCCGCCGTTGCTCCTCAAGCTCCTTCTTGAGGGAGACAAGTTTCTCCTCATTTAACGTAAGAACAGCTTCCGCCTTGGCGATAATGTCCCGAGTTCTGAGGATGACTTGCTCCGTGCTCTGCACGCCAAGCTCGGACTCCTTCGAATCACTGGCCAATTTCTTACATGCAGCCCGGGAGTATTCAAGGTCGCGAATCTCTGCAGCAATTTGCGCCTCCGCCTCCTGTCGCTCCCGTTCCTGAGCAGCTAGGAGCCTAGTCAGGATGGCCTGGGCCTCACCGGAAGAGCCAGCATCTTCCAAGGATTCCAGCTCCCGCAGGTTATCTCCAAGTTGCTCTACCACCCGCAGGCATGCCCTGGCAAGCGAAGGGCCTCCCGCCAATTCGACGCTCACGGCCATATTTTCAAGAAGCCTCTGGGCGAACTGGAAGGTGCTGTGTCCACGGAAGATGAGATCAATACATGATCCCATCGAGGTGAAGAATTGTTGCACCATCTGACGTGCCAGCTCCCCCATGTCTTCACTACCAAAGAAGCTTCCCGACCCCTTTTCTGTCACGGGATAAGGGATATAAGGCGGGTCTTCTCGCACAAGAGCCGTGCCGGCCGTCGATGTGACAAGAGCAAGACTACCCACTGGCGCTTCCTGGAGCGCTGCCTCTACAGGAGCTTCCACGACCAATGAAGGAGTTGTAAGCACAACCTCTTCAGAAACTTCCGCCGAGAATTGAGCTGCGTGGCCTTCTGGAAGGGTGCTGATCGTCGGACTCCCCACCTGAGCCCCCTCAGTCAGAGCTGCCTTACTAGGTTCGAGGCCCAGAGGCATCGAGTCCTGTAGAATGGGAGTCTCCCCAGCTTCAGCAGTAGCCTTCTCCACCGGCGGAGTGAGAGCCTCCTCAGCCTCAATGGTTGTTTCCCTTCCTGGCAAAGGGGAAGGCTCCCCAACTTCAACAGCTGCCCCCACTGAGGTTGTCTCGACAACCGAAGCCTCAATTCCCTCGGGCTGAGCCCTGGTACTTCCAGCTGACCCTGCAGTATAAAAGAAGAATGTTAGAACATCCTCTTCAACGTGAAAAGAGAGAATTAAACAGAAGGAGAACAGAATACCTTCAGTGGGAGCAATTGTCGCCAGTAGCGGTGGCGCCATCGAAGGCTCACCCTCATGTTGTTCCTCCTCCGAGACGTCAAAGAGTCCGCCCTGATCAGGAAGGGCAGATTCATCGCCATAGTCGACTTTATCTTCAAAGTCACTTTCTCCCGATGAAGAAGAAGACGATAGCGCCACGCGAGGAAGCTCCGCAACAGGAGCCTTACCCCCAATCACCCCAGTGGTAGGACTAGGGTCGACTGCCCGAGGATCGGAAATAAAGACACTAGGAGACCCCGGCTGCTGTACCTCGTCTCTTCCTTCATGAGCAGAAGGAGACTCGGGCTGAGTCTCGACATCCTCTTCGCCCATTATGTCGACCTCCGGTGACTCGGTATCACCAGCAACAAGGGGTCGCTCAACGAGCTCCCCTTCCTCCACGGTCTTGCTGCGCGACCTAGGAGCACGGACCGAGCTTGGAAAATCTTCATCTTCCAGAGGTTCCTCAACTCTAACAGGGACACCTTCAGGAAGAGCCTCAACTCCAGCAGAGATAGCTCTGGATTGAGAGACTTCAGCCGTTAAGTCCCTCCGAGCCTTCTTTGGGACAGGCTCCACTACAGAAGCAGAGCGTCGACGACGCTTCCTCGCCAATTGCTTCGACCTCCTTGCCGGTCGCGGCTCCACTCTCATCGCTGGTGGCCCCGCCCTCGTCACTTGCGGCTTTGCCCTTGCCGGTCGCGGTTCCGCCCTCACTACTGAGGGCTCCCTCCTCGATCGTTTCTCGACCTCCCTCTGAGCTTTCAGGTACTGGTCGAGGAGTTTAGAACGTTTACTGGATTCGGACCTGGATTCGGACCTTTCCTCGAGACTGGCATTGATACTCTCAAGACATGAAGACTCCGGAATAAGATCTGGCGTCTGGCCGGCTTGGGAGTACCAAGTACAGAAGCTGAAGCTCATACGGCACTTAGGCGCCTCGTCGGGTAGATGGAACGTTGCTCCCGTCCCTCCAGCCACACTGTAATACCAAGCCCGAGCGCCTTCGAACAGGTTCCCGTCAAAGGCAAGTTGAGCATTGGGATTCCTGACGTAAAGCTGATCATAGCCAAATTGTCGGGCAAAACGACTTGGCATATACGGTTCGATAGTGCAGGAAGTCCCTTGGCGAAACAGCACGTATCCTGGTCGTATATTGATCAACCACCAGAAGGCTCCAGCAGGCAATTGCGAGAAGTCATCCCGCCCAGCGACGTCCGTGAACAGCTCCCCGGGGGCTGCACCTTGAACCTCTGGAAAACAACGATTAAGCTGATAGTTCGTGGCACAGGAAAGACGCTTCCTAATGTAATACAGGTAGGTGTCATGCCACTCCGAACGTTCCAGCCGCTGCACAAATGGGATATGATCCGTGCTCCCACGCGCCGCCGTCATTAGAGATGGGCAATGCATCACGTACCAAGCCATGAGGTACGTGTAAGGCAGCTCAATCCGTGGGTTGGGGAGCCTCACCGTCGGGTTCCCCTCTGAATCGGTATACGGCTCCCCACGGGAATTAGCAGTCTTTGGGGGTTCACAGAAGCTCTTGGTCAGCACCCGCAGCCCGCTTTGAATACCAGCCACCACGGCTGGAAGAAGGGCTATGGGATGGCCATGAGCCAAGAGTACTGCCGGGTACACCACATCTGCCACAATAACTTCATGTGGTAGCGTGGGCACCACACACCTCTTCAGCCACAACATCAGGAAGCCCGCCAACAGCGCCTGATCAGAAATAGGGGTCCGGGCTTGATGGTGAAAGCTCTCAAAGACCAGGTCAGGGTCGAAGCCGTCCTCGTTCGACTCCGTGGTGTAGAACTTGTCAGAAGCTGCGTCGATCCTGTCTTCAACTTCCCCACCAGAACTAGGAGCTAGTCGGATTACTGGGAGATCTTTATTGCCGATATTATTAAACAGGTAATCAGCCCAGGATAGTTGCTTGACGCCTCCTGACCTCCAGGCAGTTGTCTGGCCGCAGATGTAGAAATGGCACATCACCTCCCAGTAGGTCTCGTACACTTGAGGAGATTCTTTTTCCAAAAGGCGCAGTTCCCTGGTAGTTGGGACAAATTCCTCGTAAGGAATATCCCCTGACGACAACCCGGAGACCTCGTACAACTCGTGTAGGGCAAGGCCCATCTCTCCGACCGGAGTAAAGAATGTCCCCGTCCGAGGATTGTAGCGCTCCAAGATCCCGAAGAAGTTGTGAGAGCTCATTGGGATGCCCCATTGTACAGCCCTGACTGCTGAGTATAATCCCACATGCTCAAGCAGATCTCCAAGATCGGAGAGGACAAAACCCACCATCCTGCCCCACCAAGAATTCTCCGTGGAGTGGACCCATCCTGGCAAACTGAACTTGGCCGGATAATCACCCTCTGCTTCTATGAACGAATTGAGGAAAGTGGTGGCAAGCTGCGGGATCTCTCCGACTGGAAGCTCAGACTTGCGTGACCCGGGAAACAAGCCGAGGACCGCCCGGTCATGGCAATCATGACGGTATACGTTCTGGGATTTGAAATTACCAAGGGTAATCTCAGAGATATCCCGGGATACGTCCCACTTCATCTTCCGAAGGACGGACAGATGTTGGAGATAAGACAACGGGAGCATCCTCTCCATGGCTGGAAGGAAGTATCTCCTCTCCCCTATCTGACGGAGCCACCTGTAATTCCCGTCATACATTGGGTTGCCACCGTCGCTGACATGATCTCCAAAGAAGAAAGCAGGCTTCTCCAGCTTGATGTGGGTATCCGTTGCGAAGACTGCATCGGTCATGAGCACCCGAGAAGTCCTCTCATTAACATGGGCAATCATTTCCCTGCGAACTGGCGACCTGTCAGCAGTCACAGGTATGGTCCTTCGCAGTGCGAAAGTCAGACGGTGGTCGGCACCACCCACGCGTCCAAAGTGGTGCATCTTGGCAAGCGAGCCCGAAACATGCGGCACTGCAAAAGAAAGACACTTGGTCAGATACTTCGCCAAAAAAAAGGGAAGACGCTAAGTGTTCATAATTCAAAACGCAGCCGAGACACTGGACGCGGGAGTTATCATCCGCGTCCAGACCTGCGAACTTGCACCAAAACGCAGAAGAGATACTGGACGCAGGAATTTTTCAAAAGTCGCGTCCAGACCTGCAAAGCTGCGTTCTGCAAATCAAGACTTATGGAAATTCCAAGTACTTGGACTCAAACGCCAGATTCTACAAAATCGGCGGTTGAAGACACAGAACGCAAGGATCAAATCCGCGTTCTGCAAACCAAGACTTGTGAAATTTCAAAGTGATTGGACTCAGGCGCCAGATTCATCAAATCGGCGCCTGATGGCACAAAACGCGGCACAGAACGCATGGATCAAATCCGCGTTCTGCAAATCGCGTCCGGAGACCTTCACAATTAGAAATATTCTAAGTGAAGGATCCAGAGTGCAGAGTTCACCAGCGTCGGATCATCAGGCCCGCGCCCCGGTTATCATCTCAAGGACAGCGTCCGAGAATCAAACACGATCTTGTGTTAAAGGTTCTTAGGGTTCTATGAACATGATTTAATGGCGGAACCCACGCCGAAGGTGCATTTTTACCTCGGAAAACACCCTCCTGCGCAGAGGAAGCATCTCTCTCAGCCTCGGCGACGGTCGCCCTTGAGGATGATGCAGTCGGTTTCGTCTTGGGAGCCATCGATGTTCAGAAATCCGAGTTCGGAGATGGACAGGCGAACAAACAAGAGGGAAGCTCTCTTTTCTCAGCAAATGCGTTCGTTCGAAGAAGAAGATGCATCTCTCCAACTGTTGCCTTTTATAGGCACAGAGATTCGCAAAGATACGCAGCGTTTGGCCCAATAAACGCTGCAGCGAATCGCTGCCTGACGCGTGGAGCCAAATCATTGTTTGAACAGGGAAGATCATGCGTCGCGACCCCGCCACAAGTCAGAAGTTGACACGTGGAGCAGTTCATTTAATGAACCGGGAGATCCGCGCGCCAAAAGGCGAAATCTCGCCGTTTCCCCAGGCCAGCTGGCGGCGTAATCATGACATGGCACAGGTACGCGCCCCAAAGTACGCGGCTCTTCGGTGGACATGCCCCATCAGCATCACCATAAATGCGCCTAGACAAACGCGTCTATATTCAAAAGACGCGTCTTTCTGAAGTTCGCGTCTTCAGCTGAACATCGCGTCTGCCTTATGAAGATCAGTCGCGTTTCAAACGGGCAAAACATCGCATCTACCCCATGGAAGTCGCGTCTTTAAAGCAGTCTGCTTTTTCAAAAAGGAACCTGCGTCCAGTCTCCTGCTTCTGCAAGTCAGTTCAACAGTACACTGACGCAAACAGACAACCAACCACTCCTGGCCAAAAGTGCACCCGTGACAGACTAAAAGCAATCGGGGAGGTCTAGACTGTGTATCTAGACACTCAACACGATCAACTCTGACGGCTTCAAAGAGTTCAACAGTACACTCACGAAGACCAATTCCAGATAAGATCAAGCCCAAAGCATCAACAGTCCAGTCATAAAGGCGAACACGGCTAAGAATCCAAAGTATTCCAAAATCCGTCCCATTTAACTGCGGAATATCAGAAACTTTGGAGGGGGTTCTGTAGGCTGTCTAAAAATGACTAACAGACAAGCCATTAAGGAAGCAGAGTCTCAAGCTCTAGACGCGAGGAATCGATGCCCGCGTCCCAGCATTAAGACGCGTTGGCTCTACACCCGCGTCTCAACGTCCAGATGCGTCGGCCCGAAGCCCGCGTCCCAGCATCAAGGCGCGTCGGCCCGACGCCCGCGCCTCAGCGACCAGACGTGAAGGCCCGAAGCCCGCGTCTCAGCATTAAGGCGCGTTGGCTCGACGCCCGCGTCTCAACTTCAAGGCGCGTTTGGCTCGACGCCCGCGTCTCAAACTTTAAGGCGCGTTTGGCTCAACGCCCGCGTCTCAGTTGCAACTGCCCTGATTGCGGGGCCAGTCACCGCGCATGTAGCGGGTAGTGGCCCCTCATTCGGGAGCATTTTCAGGAGGCACGTTCACCCCCTGAGACCCCTATAAATAGCCCAGTTGCTATGGGAAAAAGAGGACGATTATCAGGCGCTCACATACACAAGAGAGAGATCATCAACAGACAGAGAGACGAGACTCTTCAGCGAGCTTACTGAGTACTAGCCGCTCTTCGCCTACCTCCTCTGAGAGTTTTGGTAGATAGAGCTGAGTTACTCTTTCTACCGACCGGAGAGAAGACCCCCGACGGTCCAGGACGGTCATCTGGTCAACGGAGAATAAGATTCACTCTCCATCGCCACACGAAGAACCCAGCCTTAAACAAAGGGAAGATTCAGACATCCTCCCTCCCTTGTAACTGGAAAAGAAGGAAGAGTAGTTCTTTTGGTTGTAATCATTTCGCTTGAATCAAGGAAATCTTTTACAGCTAAACCCACTTTTACCTTCACACCAAAATTTTCCGGCGCGTACAGTCTTCATCTCTAAAAACGTGTCCCTTCGATGGACGCATTCTTTCAGTACGGCCAGAGTTGCATTCGGAAAGCCGCGTCCTTATTTCAAAAGATGCGTCCCTCCAAAGATCGCATCCTTTCAACCCGGCCAAAGTCTCGTCTGCCTCGTGGAATAACAGTCATGTTTTCATCCCAAAAGATGCACCCCTATAGAAGGCGCGTCTTTAAAGCAGTATTACCCCTGCGTCCACAGAACTGGCGTTTAGTCTTTTCTTCTGTAATTCAGTTCAACAGTACACTGGCACAAGCAGACGACTGTCCACCCCTGGCTCAAAGTGCACCAACGACAGACTTAAAGCAATCGGGGAGGTTTAGACTGTGTATCTAGACCCTCAACATGATCAATTTTGGCGGCTTCAAAGAGTTCCACAGTACACTCACGAAGACCATACTCCAAACAAGATCAAGCCCGGAGCATTATCAGTCCAGTCATGAGGGTGAACTCAGCTAGAGTCTAAAGTATTTCGAAATCCGTCCCAGCTAACTGCGGAATGTCAAAAACTTTGGAGGGGGTTCTGTAGGCTGTCTAAAAATTACTAAAAGACAAGTCATCGAGAAGCAGAATTCCAAACTCCAGATGCAGGGTTAATCATGGCCACCATCCCAACATCAAGGCGCAAGGGTCGAAACCCGCGTCTCAGCACCAAGGCGCGAGGGTCGAAACCCGCGTCTCAGCACCAAGGCGCGAGGGTCGACGCCCGCGTCTCAGCTCAGCAGCACTGCGGCACCAAGGCGCGTGGGTCGAAGCCTGCGTCTCAACTCAGCAGCACTGCGGCATCAAGGCGCGTGGGTCGAAACCTGCATCTCAGCATCAAGACGCGTGGGTCAAAACCCGCGCCTCAGTTATAACTTCCCTTGTTATGGGGTCAACCACCACCTACATAATGAGGAAGTTAGCCCCATTGTGGAGTGTTTTTAGGGGGCACGTTCACCCCTGAGACCTCTATAAATAGTCCCGTCGCTATGAGGGACAAGAGACACAGAAGGAGAGGAGATCATACAGACGCACATATAGACAGAGAGATAGAGAAGGAAAGAGAGTCCAACTCTTCAGTTAACTTGCTGTGTTCAAGTTAATCTTTGCCTGCTATCTCTTTGAGATTTCCGGTCGACAGAGCTGTGTTACTCCGTCCACCATCCAAAGAGAAGATCCCCAGAAGTCCTCGACATTTACCCGGTCAACGGAAAACAAGATTCACTTTCCATCGCCACTTGAAGAACCCAGCACTAAACAAAGGGGAGATTCAAGACTTAACATCTCCCCTCCCTTGTAGTCGGGGTATTAGTTTGTTGTAATCTTTCAACTGATCCAAGGAAATTTTACACCAAATCTCTTCCCCGCACCGTACAAGTATTCTTTGTTAACCTAAACGCACTCTAATCTCAGTCTTAAGATTAATTTAGACGTCTCAGATGAAAGACTTGGACTGTCCTCTAACATTTAGGCAAATGAGAGGATCCGAATTCGGGATTCCAATTGTTTTAATAATTGAGTTCCTATTAACCTCTAAGAATTCTTGGGGCCTAAGAATTGTGATTTTAACCAATCCTTTGTTTTGTCGTCTTCTGCTCTTTTCTGTTTTTTTTTATCAAAAAGAGCCTGAGAGTGGCCATGGCGGTCTTTGCGTCAGAGGACAGATCGGGGACAGAGAGAGAGAGCAGAGAGAGACAAAAGTTTCAAAAGTGAGAGGGAACCATTACTTATATTTGTGGCATGTGAATGTCACGTGACCTAGAAGTTTTATTAGCCTTTATTTTTTTTCCACAGTATTTTATTTTTGATTTTATCTTTTTATGAACAGAAGTTGAATCTTGAACAAAACTTTTATTGCGCGAAGCAGGGAAGTTAAAACATGGGGGCTATGAGTCGAGATGCCAGCGGTACACAAAACATGAGAGAATGGGTTTAGGGATTTTATATTTTCATGTCCCTGCTAAGTGGTATATGTGAGCTGAGCTTGAATTCAGATAATTTTGAGAACCTTGAATTCACTGTTCTGAGGTTGGTTTGACAATCCTTTTTAAAACACAAAGGATATCATGCTA
This sequence comes from Agave tequilana, assembly GCA_038442645.1. Taxonomy (NCBI): domain Eukaryota; kingdom Viridiplantae; phylum Streptophyta; class Magnoliopsida; order Asparagales; family Asparagaceae; genus Agave; species Agave tequilana. The sequence goes on along the minus strand of JAVJIF010000339.1, from coordinate 19,236 downwards.
AAAGAATATGTAAGAATCTTTTTTTTTTTTGGTCTATGCATGCATTAAATTTAAGTCTATTCAAAATAGAAATAAAAGAAGAGATTCAAACAAATAATACTACATGTATCATTATAGAATGATAATATTTTGCACTGAGAAAAAATTTTAAGCTTTAAATTCTTCTTGCATCAAGTTTTAGTCAACTCTTCAACAAAAAGTAATAATAATAACACTCAGCCTCAAAAGTAAGAGTACTTAAATAATAATAATTTGTTTTTATTGATATACCAGCTATGTTGACCTGTATACCGATATATACTGCTACTGGGCATGGAGCTGACTTTACTGTAAAATATCGGTATTTTGAAACAAAATTAATACATGGGTACGTAGACTAGTAAATCTATCTACTACCAAGCAGCAAGGATAGAAATGATAACCCTCTCACGTTATGCCAAGTGGCACACCCCAAAGATTTCAAAAATAGGCATAAAATTCCTGAAGGAAACGAAAAGCCAGCCTGACTGACTACCTTCATATAAGTAGCATCCACATTCAAAAAAGAAAAAAAAATAATAACAAAGTACTGAGTTTCTTTGTCCCCAACAGATCAAAAATAAATGATTTATTAAATAAAACTTTAATTTTTTTGGCCTCCAAGTTTTTCTTTCGCCAGCCTCGTAATAAAGTTGAAAGTTATGTTTTTGCCCGTCTATACTTTCTACAAGTTTTTTAATCTGTATTTTTTAAGAATTATATGGCAGCTGAAGCCACAAATCTGGAAATTTCTCGGCCCATGTTTCCTAAAAGAAAAGACAAGGGTAATAGGTAAAATTCATGATTTCTATTTTCCTATAATGCAAATCCTTCGATACTCATGACTTTTAGTTATTTGATCGTTTATAACGGTGTCACGTGCTTATCACGTGGCCACTTTATGACCAAAATGCCCTGCCCAATGCAAGTGTAAAGTAAAAATTTCTCAGTTTTATTTAATAAATCACTCTAAGAACCAAATCCATGTCTTAGTGCACTCGGACTCTACCACAGCCATTGCAATTGGAAACATTGATTGTCAGCATTTTTGCTAAGAACACTTAGCGAGTCCCTCCAGCTGGTCCTATGAGGAACCAACCATCCAATCCTACCGCTGGCCTACAGCCATCTTTGGGGCCTCTTATTTGAGCCTCATATGAGACAACGAATCAAAAGAAGTGCAAATACTTCTCCTTATAATAATCTTTTATTATTTCATTTGGTTTCCTTCTTGCCCAATATACTTGTCCAGCTTTTGTTTCTAATCTGAGATTTGTGTCAATGATATTCATCGTTGCCTCAATTAGCCACTTTGGATTGTCCCTTATCCTCTCCAAATACAACTTAGGTGTATATATATATATATATATATATATATATATATATATATATATATATATATATATATATATATATATATATATATATATATATATATATATATATATATATATATATATTCAGCATTATGTCACGAGAAGAATTAAGTCCACCGAGTGGTTAAAGTACAGTTTTTTTTTATGGGACTATTTATGATATTTTTTTTATATATTTTATATTTTGTTTTTTTCCTGATTCTGGTTTGATTAATCCCCCATGCTTCATTATTAAGGTGCATAGAACCTCGGGGATTTTCTCGGCCCATTTATAGAGGGGTAGGGACCTCAAACGTCAATCGTTCAAAATCTCAATCCCAAAAAGACAAAGAGCCACTCAATCACGAGCCTACACGTGTCACGACGGTTCGAATCTGAACGACCGCACTTGATACGGCGCACCAACCTCGAATGTCGCGACTCTTCGGAAAGTGACGGTTACTTGACCGATGCTACGAAAGATTGTACGCACATTTAAAGCTCTGCCAGCTTATAGAGGCATGCCACTAAAGACAAAAACTGAAGCGACACAGGCAACTCGAGGCTAAACCAAGAAGTCTGCTTCACTCCCTTTCTCTCGAAGTTCCCGAGGACACGTTCCCGACACCCGCCAAAGAGAGGGAAGCAGAGGGGCATCTGTAGTGGTCAGTTTCCGATCTCCTTAATATCATAACACTTGTCCATCTAGCCTCAAACAAGCGCGTGACATGTGGCCCTTTTTGAAATATCTGAACATAAGTCCTTGTCCAATTCAAACTCCGAGCAGTTCAGGTGGTTAGAAGGAGGAGATAGAATCAGTTATGAGAATCTTTATCTCTAAGTCAAATCTCCATTTAATCATGACGGATGAGGCTTGAGAGCAGATCAACCACATCTGCAGCAGGGTAGACCTCCAGGATAAAGACGAACACAAGTTCAATCAATTCAAATTAAGGTGTTCAGCTCTAACTGTCCCCAAAATAAACGGTTAAGCTCGGATAGATATGTAGCCTTATCCAACAGATCCTACTTATATAAATAGTTGATCCCTTCCAAGGTAAAAAGGGGATCAACTAATCCTATAAACCCTTACGTGTGAGATTGGAGTGATCACGATTGTAACTTTCTCTGAATTATAGTGAAACTCTCTTTGTCTCTCTCTCTATGGTTTTTCTCTTTGAATTTCATATAAATGTCGGTGTTTGCTCTAGCTTGATCTCTTTTTTTTTTTTTTTTATTAATCCCTTACATTTTAGTGCGGAGATAAATTCTCTAAAAGTTACCTACTGCACATTGACTAGAAGGAAGCAATCTGGCCTTAAGATAGTGACAAATCTTTTGAACTATGCAATAAAAACAAACTGATTATTCTGTGATGGCCAACCAAATTATAATGGAACTACATGTTGGTAGAAATTGTGAAATTTCTAAAATATGTAAATCAATTATAAAATAAATTAAATTAATTTTCTAGCACGCTGTTACAAAAATTAAAAATAGAATATAAATTTGGTCTGAGAAATGCAGTCACGTAGTCGTTACCCTAAATAATCAAAAGCCCATCTCCTTACTCAGTTGTTGGTTCGGCTTTATCCAGTAGTGGTAAAAGAATCCCCCGTAATCACCTGCACTTGGCCTAGGACAGTATGCAGAGCCTCTTGGTCAGACATAGAATTGTTGCCCAAAAACTTGAAATAAAACTTGAAGAAATATGACAAGGGAGAAAATGAATGTCACTATAAATCTCATATTTTCACAAATCCGCTTTCATCAGGTCAAGAAGCGTTAAAAATCAAAACAGTAAATTTTCAAAATGTAGTAGGTTCAAGAACGCTTTGTACGAAGCTACATTTGTTTCCGCGGGTCGTGGGCGTGCGCGCCACCCGGACCCGGCCCAGCCTGGATGCGCCTGTGGGGAGTGTGGCCCATGGCTTGATGCTCGTAACAATAAGCTTTAGAAGAGTTGGTATATATACCACTCAAACTTTTTTGACCTATTGAATATGAGACTAAATATCAAAGATAAATATATGCACATAATTTCCCTCCAAAGCTAAATACACATCCAACACTACATATTTCTTTCAAGTTACTGTTGGATTAATTAAATCCAAAGGATAAAAAAACAAAAAGAAATTCTAGACTTAGAGATTCAAAATGCCATTCTGCTAAAAGTCAGAGAATATAATACTATGACTCAATTTTTAGAGCACAGTACAAGCAAGAGACATTCTTCTGTTACTGTGACCCTCACATCTCTCCATTGACGAGGAGTGAGGAGATTTTCAAACTAAATTTATAAAGACCGACCAGAAACAGAAAGTTGGCCAACTAACTAAACTAAACTGCAGGGTCTCATTGTTGGAACGAAATTTGTCAGGGGTGCAATAAAAGCCAATGAAATCAACAACTCTGAATTAAATTTGTGGGTGCACACTGAAAAGACTGACCCCGAGGACCACAACGGCAAGGCCGGAGGCTGGTGAAGGTTTCTATTTCTCGTTATGGGAACAAATGAAAACCTCTAAGTATTTTATAATAAACATTGGAAAAGATATAGTTTTTGAGAGGTCACATAGCTAAATATTAGAAAGGGAAAATTATATTTAACACCCTAATAAATAAAGATGGCCCCCGCTTGAAGGGAAAAAGCCATTAGAAAAACGCCCCAGGTGTGACTGGAACCTTGTCTCCACAAAAAATGAACACCATGTGCTATGTATATTTGTAATGACAGTGTTGTCCTTGTCGTGTTCTTGTTACAATTAGACTATCTTTTTTGGGTAATTCGTCTAACCTCAGGGTAGCTATAATGTCCTGAAATTCTTTATAATGTTGTAAAGTTTCCTTAACTCTTTGTGCAGTTTCATAATGTTCCCCAGAGAGATCTATTTATGAAGTGGGCCCACAATAATGGCTGACAGGCCTCCCATCAAATGTCTTTGGCCGTGGACCACGGGCGACTCTCGTCAATGGAGAGATGTGAGGGTCACAGTAACAGAAGAATGTCTCTTGCTTTTCCAATTTCTTTTCATCATGCATGTGCTGCAAATAACTATTTTTGGTTGTTTGTCTCCAATAATGAGTTTTTTATATCAAATATTGTTTGAATAGTATCACGAAGCTGCCTATATAAACACTAGTTAGCTTATTGAATTCAATCTCAACAAGCTAAAGTGTGTTCCAAGAGATCAATGGCTTCTGCATCGCATTTTATTCTATTTTTCTTCTTGCTTGTTGTAGGGTTATGTGATGCAACTGTCCACAACATTCTTGATTTTGCAATGGCAAGAAAGCATGAGTTATGGATGGCCAGATATGGGCGAGTTTATGAAGATGAGGCGGAGAAAGCACAACGATTTGAGATCTTCAAAAAAAACATCAAGTATATTGAAGATTTCAATCGCGCCGGAGGGCACACATACACTCTAGGTGAAGGTCCGTTCACAGATCTCACTACTAAGGAGTTCTTAGCTACTTATGCTGGTGGACTCAAGGTTCCAAAAATGGACGTCGATGAGTCACTTAAGTCCTTCAAATATGAGAGCATGGAATCAGTACTAAATTGCACTTATCTTCCTTCTGAAGTTGATTGGAGGATCAAAGGTGCAGTTAGTTCCGTCAAGGATCAAGGAAGCGTTTGCAGTAAGAAAAGTTTTTCTTTTAAGATATCGTTTTCTTTTCTTAAACTTTACTAGTCCTCCTACATATGAAAATACTTTTAACATAATAACTATATGTCAAAAATTGCAGACAGTTGTTGGGCATTTGCTTCAGCAGCAGCAGTAGAAGGTATCACCAAGATCAAGAAACATGTACTCTATGATTTATCGCCACAACAACTGATTGATTGTGACACACATAGTAACGGGTGTCAATCTGGTAAAGTGGATTACGCTTTCGAATACATCAAACGTAACGGAGGCATTACAACTTGGGCAAATTATCCATATACAGCAATCAAAGGCACTTGTGATGCATCCAGAGCAGCCCAGACTGTAACAACCATTAGCGGTTACGAGGTTGTCTTTTCAAACAGCGAGCGGGAGCTTATGGTGGCGGTGGCACGACAACCGATAGTCGTCGGAGTTGCTGTTTCAGATGATTTTCTGTCTTATACAGGGGGTGTCTTTCGTGGTTTTTGCGGCACTGTCACCAATCATGCTGTTTTAGTTATTGGTTATAATGATACAAATGCATCAGATAAGTATTGGATTGTGAAGAACTCATGGGGGACAGGATGGGGTGAAGCTGGATATATTAGGATGAAAAAAGGATGTTGCTACACGCGAAGGATTGTGTGGTATTGCTACATGGCTATTTTATCCAAAAATTTGAGAGTGCATGTGGTGATGTATAGTGTGCGCATGCACCCATTGTGATTGATCATGTGTCAACTTTAGTATGGCTGTGACTTTGTGTTATATTTGTCTTGATGAGGAGGAAACATGTGTTGATCTCATCTTAAATAAATATGTTATATCATATTTTAGTTGTCCTATGCTTAATTTTTTTTTTTTAATTATTTTACTCTGTGCATCATACATTTCGAACAATTAGTATTTCTCCAAGCATCCAAAGAAGTGCACTACAATGATTCTATTTTGTAAAAAATAACTGTAAGTTATATAATTCTGACTCGAGGCTAATGAACTATAGCTATGTAATTTCACAGAGATCACTTGAGGTGAGCAGTGGTTGGTTCGGATCGGTTTCTACTAAACTTTTTTGCAGACCGTACCGAACCATTACGCCTATAAGTCAAACCGAACCGAGCAAAAATCAGTTCAAACCAACTTGGAACCAAACCAATCGATTATCTATATACGTGTGAGAGAGAGAAAGAGAACTCAGGGTTAGCAGAAATATCAGCAGATGTGGCATTTTCGCCTGGTCAAGTTGATCAAGTTTCAGTTGTGCCAGTTTCATGCATACAAGTAGCAGGGATGACAGAGCCATGTGGCGTATCAGTTTCAGCATTAGCAGATTTTTCAGGCTCAGGTGTACCAGTAACACTTGCAAGTGGTGACTCAGTGCCAATACAAGCAGCAGTATCAGTAGGATCTGCTAGTTTCCATGCCGCAATTTGGACCAGGGTTGAGAATAATGTAATACAATCTAGTCTGCATACTCAACAAGACTCAGATGAAAGGTGCATTCTTCTGATAGGAAAGAAGCTACAGCAGAACAACTTCCTAAACAAATTGCTATTGATAATCCAGTTTGGAATTAAATGATCCGTAACTTAGCCGCTAAAAAAGGAAGTACAAAGGCAGCAAAGAAAAATATAGATAGCACTGATCCTTTACCCTTGGGGAGAAGTGTAAGGAATGAAGCCAAGGGTGCTGGAAAAAAATCATTAATGTCCATATTCATTTGGAATGTTAAAAGGAATGAAAAAAAAAAAGTGTAGGAGAAAGGATTTAATTGATCACATTCAGAAGTTGATTCCAAGTATAGTTGCTTTAGTCGAGACTAAAGTCAAGTAAATAAAGTGTATAGGGTTGTTAACTGTGTCCCGCAGCTTTGGCTATCCTGTCACAATTTCCATCTATCAGAGAAAGGGAGGATATGGGTATCCCGCAATCCTCAAGTCTGGTCTTGTTCTATCTTGGCCTGCTTCTTACAACAATTCACTCTTTCAGTGAAGATGTCACGCCCCGCTTCGTAAAATATGTGAAAACAGAGTCGCGACGAGAGTAAGCAACGTATATACTGTAGGATATTTAACTGAATTAAAACATGCAACAAATATAAATTCTTAAATTTAATGAATTACTTGTCCTAAGCATGGAACTAAAATAAAGAATTAAAAGAAAACAAAAGAGCTGGTCTAGGTTGACGTAGTCGTGCAGACTCACTGCCCTAGAAGAAAGATGATCGGTCCCTCGTTCGGATCTTGATCGTGGCCTCCTCTCCTAGCGGTAAAAACTCCCCCGATAGTACACCAGCACCAACTCAGGACGATGAGTCAGGCCTCTGCTCAGACGGAGGTTTGTTACCCTTAGTAGAAAAGGGCGTCGAGAAAACACCAAAAAACCCGATCGCAAGAACACAGTTATTTTTAGCAGAATATCTGTAAGAAATTTGTGTGGGAGAAAGAGGGTAGATCGATTTCTGCTTCTTGTAAAAGATACGTGCAGAGATAGGGTATTTATAACCCTCTGCAGATCTTTCCGCTTGTAACAGCCCGAGAGAATTTGTGATCATGCATGAGTAGTTGCAACGTGTAGATCCGATTCTCTTGAACGGGTTCTTGTGTGAACTCGGTGTTTGAGGTGTGGCCTCGGCGAGCTTATGGTTGTGTGGGTGTGTTCGGGAACAAGAGAGGGACTAGAGAGTCCAAGGAGTTCAAGTGTGAACTCGCCTTGTAGGTGTTGCGGCACCGAGTGATCCGGTGGGATCGATTATAGTGGAAATCCTTCAAGTGTTGAAGGCGGGGACGTAGAGCAAGTGTGCTCGAACATCGAAACAAATATCCCGTGTTTGCGATTGCTCTCTCTATCTCTTACTTGTTTATATCTTGCATGCTTATATTGTCTTTATCTTTATATACTTGATATACATTGTGTGCTTAATTGTTATATGCTTGGAGATTGTTTGCTAACACTTGTATTCAATCAAGAGAGCCAACGCGGCACCTCAACTCTTATTTAGAGGAATCTTGAGGAGTTAGTCCAGAGCCCTTCACGGGAAATCCGGCTATACTCTTGTGTTATACGTGGTGTTTAGTTTAAGTAGTTTTAGTTTGCATTAATATACTTTTAATTCCGCATTATTAACCATTAGATTAGCTTATCACCTATTCACCCCCTCTAGGTGATTACACATACAGCTCCATCGTTCTTCCAATTAAATCCTTGAAGACCTTGTCAGCCATATGCTGATAGGTGGTCCTATAGGTGCATAGAACCTCGGGGATTTTCTCGGCCATTTATAGAGGGGTAGGGACCCCAAACGTCAATCGTTCAAAATCTCAATCTCAAAAAGACAAAGAGCCACTCAATCAGGAGCCTACACGTGTCACGACGGTTCGAATCTGAACGACCGCACTTGATACGGCACACCAACCTCGAATGTCGCGACTCTTCGGAAAGTGACGGTTACTTGACCGATGCTACGAAAGATTGTACGCGCATTTAAAGTTCTGCCAGCTTATAGAGGCATGCCACTAAAGACAAAAACTGAAGCGACACAGGCAACTCGAGGCTAAACCAAGAAGTCTGCTTCACTCCCTTTCTCTCGAAGTTCCCGAGGACACGTTCCCGACACCCGCCAAAGAGAGGGAAGCAGAGGGGCATCTGTAGTGGTCAGTTTCCGATCTCCTTAATATCATGACACTTGTCCATCTAGCCTCAAACAAGCGCGTGACATGGCCCTTTTTGAAATATCTGAACATAAGTCCTTGTCCAATTCAAACTCCGAGCAGTTCAGGTGGTTAGAAGGAGGAGATAGAATCAGTTATGAGAATCTTTATCTCTAAGTCAAATCTCCATTTAATCATGACGGATGAGGCTTGAGAGCAGATCAACCACATCTGCAGCAGGGTAGACCTCCAGGATAAAGACGAACACAAGTTCAATCAATTCAAATTAAGGTGTTCAGCTCTAACTGTCTCCAAAATAAACGGTTAAGCTCGGATAGATATGTAGCCTTATCCAACAGATCCTATATATAATAGTTGATCCCTTCCAAGGTAAAAAAGGGGATCAACTAATCCTATAAACCCTTACGTGTGAGATTGGAGTGATCACGATTGTAACTTTCTCTGAATTATAGTGAAACTCTCTTTGTCTCTCTCTCTCTCTCTCTCTCTCTCTCTCTCTCTCTATAGTTTTTCTCTTTTTGAATTTCATATAAATGTCGGTGTTTTCTCTAGCTTGATCTCTTTTTTTTTTTTTTATTTATTAATCCCTTACATTTTAGTGCGGAGATAAATTCTCTAAAAGTTACCTACTGCACATTGACAGAAGGAAGCATTCTGGCCTTAAGATAGTGACAAATCTTTTGAACTATGCAATAAAAACAAACTGATTATTCTGTGATGGCCAACCAAATTATAATGGAACTACATGTTGGTAGAAATTGTGAAATTTTCTAAAATATGTAAATCAATTATAAAATAAATTAAATTAATTTTCTAGCACGCTGTTACAAAAATTAAAAATAGAATATAAATTTGATCTGAGAAATGCAGTCACGTAGTCGTTACCCTAAATAATCAAAAGCCAATCTCCTTACTCAGATGTTGGTTCGGGTTTATCCAGTAGTGGTAAAAGAATCCTCCGGAATCACCTGCACTTGGCCTAGGACAGTATGCAGAGCCTCTTAGTCAGACATAGAATTGTTGCCCAAAAACTTGAAATAAAACTTGAAGAAATATGACAAGGGAGAAAATGAATGTCACTATAAATCTCATATTTTCACAAATCCGCTTTCATCAGGTCAAGAAGCGTTAAAAATCAAAACAGTAAATTTTCAAAATGTAGTAGGTTCAAGAACGCTTTGTACGAAGCTACATTGTTTTCCGCGGGTCGTGGGCGTGCGCGCCACCCGGACCCGGCCCAGCCTGGATGCGCCTGTGGGGAGTGTGGCCCATGGCTTGATGCTCGTAACAATAAGCTTTAGAAGAGTTGGTATATATACCACTCAAACTTTTTTGACCTATTGAATATGAGACTAAATATCAAAGATAAATATATGCACATAATTCCCTCCAAAGCTAAATACACATCCAACACTACATATTTCTTTCAAGTTACTGTTGGATTAATTAAATCCAAAGGATAAAAAACAAAAAGAAATTCTAGACTTAGAGATTCAAAATGCCATTCTGCTAAAAGTAAGAGAATATAATACTATGACTCAATTTTTAGAGCACAGTACAAGCAAGAGACATTCTTCTGTTACTGTGACCCTCACATCTCTCCATTGACGAGGAGTGAGGAGATTTTCAAACTAAATTTATAAAGACCGACCAGAAACAGAAGTTGGCCAACTAACTAAACTAAACTGCAGGGTCTCATTGTTGGAACGAAATTTGTCAGGGGTGCAATAAAAGCCAATGAAATCAACAACTCTGAATTAAATTGTGGGTGCACACTGAAAAGACTGACCCCGAGGACCACAACGGCAAGGCCGGAGGCTGGTGAAGGTTTCTATTTCTCGTTATGGGAACCATGAAAACCTCTAAGTATTTTATAATAAACATTGGAAAAGATATAGTTTTTGAGAGGTCACATAGCTAAATATTAGAAAGGGAAAATTATATTTAACACCCTAATAAATAAAGATGGCCCCCGCTTGAAGGGAAAAAGCCATTAGAAAAACGCCCCAGGTGTGACTGGAACCTTGTCTCCACAAAAAAAATGAACACCATGTGCTATGTATATTTGTAATGACAGTGTTGTCCTTGTCTGAGATGGTGGGGGCGCGTTGCTAGCGCAGAACGCGTAACACACATTTAATGGTCGCCACGTTTGTGACGTGTTGCTCATTTGTTGCTTTCAGTTTGTCCACCTTCTTTATTATTTGTCCACCTTAATCTGACTCAACAGATGCATTGATAAAGAAAATTTTGACAGAGATCTCTATTACATGAGCATATAATTCTGTATAGCTCAAATGTAGACTGATTTGTGTTGAGTTGACTGATTCATCATTTTAGATAATATTTTATCATATCATTTAATTTCTATTTTTAATATAATTATCCACTTTTTATTTAGTGTGGCTATATTTTATAAAAATTTTCACTTTTTAATTCATATATATTATTATTTCAAATTAGTGAAAATAATTATTAAGAACACTATTGTGATAGAAGATTCAAGAAAATTAAATTTATAAGAAAAATATAATAATCTAAGAAAGAAAAACTATAGCCTAATGTGTTTACAAGAAAAAAAATAAATAAATTTTTTTCTTAATTTTATATTGCTAATTAAATATTATAGAAGAAAAAATAGATACTTTCTCGTAAAATAAGCATAGTAAATCTCTAAGACCAGTAATACTAATATTAAATGTTATTAAAATCACAAATCTCTCAAATATAACATTATTCAAAGGATTTATTTAAAGAAAATCTATATCATATTACAAGCGGATATATTCAGTACTACATGTGGTCGGTTTCTGAGTTTGCACATTTTTCTGCACCAGGCGGTCAAATTCAATGCTATGGGTGAATATGTTTTTAAGTTTTTACCTTCTTCTACATGCTAGCGTATTTAATGCGTTTCACATGTTCTAACTCACCATGCTGTAATAACAGACATGTAATACCCCGTTCCCGGAATACGTACTTAGTTGCGTATTCAGTCTTTCGATCGTATTTTTCGATTTACTTCCTGTATTTGACCGATTTCAGTTTTAAAAATCATTTTCCAATATTATATATTTTCTATGATTTTCTGGAATTTTCCTGAATTTAATTAAATATTTTCAAAACGGTGTCGACCAGTGCCGCTGATCGATTCTCAGATTTTTAATTCACAAACAGTTAGGAATTTCTAGAAGGTCCTTTAGACTTTATTTCTTAGAATCATATTTTCTATCTAAATACTTTTTCTGAGAATTTTTATGAATTTATGAAAATTCCAACGGAGTCGGTAGATAACAGATTCCGGGATTTTTAGTTTTAAAACTATAAATTATTTCTTCAAACGAATTTCACCATGAGTCTTAAAATATTATTCTTGATTTTTGGTAAAATTTTCGGGTCGTTCCGAGATACTTGAATTTCGGACGATTTCGGTATTTTCCGAAATGTTTTCCGCATCTTCGACTTAAACCTGGAAAATTGTCTTTTCAACATTTTTAAATTTTAAGCCAAAGAAAATATCTTTCCTTTTTATAATTCTTTTCCTTTCCCTTTTCTTGATTTTCCTTTACTTCCTTCACAAGCCTCAAAATTTTCCAATTTTTCAATAATTCCACTTTCTCCAAAATTCACCAACTCCCACCTACTTCCTCATTTAATGCATCTCTCCCTCTCTCTTCATGGCCGGCCAAGTGGCCAAAAGAGGGACACCCCATCCCCTCCTCCACTTTGCAAAAACCCCCTCTCTTCTATCTTAATTGCATCTCCTTTACAAATCCAAAACCCTATTTAAACACTCCTTTACATTCTATTTCCTTTTTCTTCATTTCACCAAAGTATTAGCCTTCACCATTTCCCTCTCCATCTCAACTTCAACCACCTACTTCCAAAACAACACCACAAGATCATCATCCCCACCTCAAGCAACCATTTTGGAACTTGGATCGTAGCTTTCTTCGCCGCCAAAGATCACCTTGGTGCTATTCGTCGACAACGACCCTTTCGATCGCATAAAACGTCGATTGATCACTCCAAGTGATATTTTACTCCAAGACTTGTAAACTTCCTAGTTATACTTGTATTTCCACATCTTGTACACTTGTGCCTTCAAAATCATATTTTTGACCTTCAAATTCGACCAGCAAATTCTGTTCTGTACGCTATTTTCAAGCCACGATTAGTCGACTTGACCTAGGGATTAGTCGACTAACCCATCTGTTTTGAAACGTAACCTTTTCTGGAACACAGTTTTAGTCGACTTAGTCTATTTATTAGTCGACTAGAAATCTTTGTTAGTCGACTACACTTTCCGCCCTAGTCGACTAACTTTTCCCTGAAATAAACCCCAACTCTCTGTATCACAGTTTTAGTCGACTTAGCCCCTCTATTAGTCGACTTAGGTATCTGTTAGTCGACTACACATTTCACCCTAGTCGACTAACTTTTCCTGAAACAGAAACCCAACTCTCTGTTTCTCAGTTTTAGTCGACTAATTCAGACTGTTAGTCGACTAGAGACCACTATTAGTCGACTAACCCTTCCTCCTAGTCGACTAATTTAGGCTGTTTATTATAGTTGATTTCTTTTCTGAAATTAGATCTTACCACTAATACATGTGTGATATATTATTCTTGTTTATGCTTCATGACTGATACCTCATGACCTATTACTTGATGGATGCTACCTCTTGCTACTTCATGACTTATTATTGTGTAGTCTCATTCCATAACTTGTTAATAAATGGATATCACCACTTATCATGCCATCACTTGAACCAAGCGTGATACACTTGACTTTTGTATAAAATGGACCAACTTATATTGGGTCGGGGGAAAACATGCGGATATCGATATGTGTTCGTGTTTACAGTGGTTTTAGGAATGTTGTGCAACTCATGTTCCGGTCTGACCTGTGGGCCACCAGGGGACCGAGGGGAGTGCTTGCTCCCTCCTTACTGGTACCATCATGATAAGGGCATACATAAGTCCCTCCTGTTAGCCTAGCGGCTGGCTTCCGTCACCAAGCAACGGAACAATCCTGGACCGTTATCCCGGGCATGTACGGGATCCACTGTAAACATAGTTCGTCGATACAACCGCTGGTTTTCAATAACAACCTTGCTTTACTAGGATATGGATCTATGTGCCCTGGGACGCTGGGTCCCATAGCTAGATATCACAGTAAGACAAGTAATAATAATAAAGGACATTAATTGTGGATCTATTGTATTCGGACTTTTACTCTTTATGCTTCTATTACTTGTTGATTGGTATACATTATCCTGTTTTAACTCTCATATTCTTGTCTCTTAGCCATTTGGCTGTAGCCTGTTCATTGTTGGAGGTCCTGACTCCCTTGGATTTGTATGTTCAGGTTCCGAAGCTTGAATCGAAGTGGAGCCATCCACAGAAGATCGAGCTTTCTTTAGTGAGCAGGCTGATTAGCTCCAGTCTTTGTGCGAGATCTCTCTTTTTGACTCACGGGATCTTCATCCTACTCGTGAGCATTTTGTGTTTATATTGTATCTTTTGCTTTTGAACTTGGTTGTGATAAAAGATACATGTAATGTGTAACATTTTATCATATTTTGTGATGACTTGTACTTGTACTTTTATGTTGGCATATGTATGGATATCACGCTTTGTCGTGTACTCTGATCTTTGTTGTACTAAATGCTTAGCGTATATACTTGGGGGCACCTTCCGACCTACGTATATACGTCGCAGTGACGTCTCCGTATTCGTGGAATCGGGGCGTTACAGGTTGGTATCAGAGCCTAGGCTCTCACACCTATAGTACAATCAAGCAGCAAATTCCAGTAATTGCTTATGCCAACTACAATGTACAAAGTTATCGAGTCCTACTTGATTCCTTCTTGATTCCTTCCCTTATATCCTAAAATCCTTCCATTTTTCCAAATTTCAGTTATCTTTTCCCAATTCGATATGGAGAGAAGGACGGGACGAAACCATTCCGGACAAGCATTCAAATGGACCCACGGGAGAGAATGTGGACATTCTAAGGGTCATTCAGACGATGATGGAGAACCAGCAGCAACAGACGGAACTCCTCCGGCAAGAATTGGCAGCTCCAAAGGAACAGAGGCCGGGAAATGTTTCAGACTTCAGACGGCTGCAACCAGCCATATTCACGGGTGAAGAGAAACCCCTGGATGCTGAGCAATGGCTGACAGACACCACAGACTTATTGAATGCAGCTCGAGTTCCAAAGGAGAATCAAGTAGAGGTCGCCAAGATTCAATTAAAGGATATAGCCAGAACTTGGTGGCTAGCTGAGGAGGCCAGATTGGAGAAGCCTGTCACCTGGGACACATTCTCCAAGAGTTTCTATAGCAGATTCTTCCCTGCCACTGCTCAGAAGGACATGGAAGAGCAGTTCATCAGACTTCAGCAAGGGATTAGATCCGTGGATGAGTATGCCGCGGAATTTCTCGGACTTAGCCGCTTTGCTCCGTACATGGTAACTGATGAAGAGAAGCGGGCTAGTAGGTTTCAGCAGGGCTTGCAGATGGACATCCAAGTTTTTCCTAATGCCCCAGCAGCTGAAGACTTATTCAGAAGTTCTCACCATAGCTCGAGAGGTGGAGCGTGGGCTAGAGAAGAAGCAAGTGAACCAGATGAGGAACCAGGCCATGAAGAGGCCATTTCCACCTATGGGAAGAGGAGACCCATACAGAGCAGCGAAGGTTCAGGCTATGAGGAACCATTCCGACCAGCTCCTTACCAGACGGCTCAACCACTTTCTTTCTGCAGTTATTGTCAGAAGCCAGGCCACATTCGACAGACTTGCCGTAGGGCAAATGGATTATGCTTGGTGTGTGGTTCCCGAGACCATTCCATAGAAGCCTGTCCACACAGGAGAATGGGGATAGCCGGCCAAGCTTTGCCAGCACTGCAGGGACCGAATGGACAGAGAGCACTTCCAGGGCCACCGGGACAGAGGAATCAAGGACCGATGATCAGGAGAGTTCCTCCCCCTCCTCCACAGCAAACTATTTGCCCAGCCCAAAGAGGAGCTAGGACTGCTACAGGGCGTGGAAGGGACAAGCTTACAATCTGACGGAAGTAGAGGCTGAGACTTCTGAGGAGGTGATAACAGGTAATATCAGGGTGCATTCTAAACCTGTTTTAGCCCTCTTCGATTCAGGTGCTTCACATTGTTTTATCTCAGATCATTTTGTGGCATTGCATTCCATACCTGTTAGATCCTTAGACCACAAATGGGAGATTAGTACAGGGAATGGAGTAGTCATATCTTCTAGAGTTTGTGCTGACTGTCCAGTAGAACTTTGTGATAAGACCTTGGCCATAGATATGCTCGTACTAGACACAAGGGGTACGACGTAATCTTAGGCATGACCTGGCTCAGTCAGTATTATGCAGTTATTGACTGTAGGGAGAAGAAGATTATTTTCAGGATCCTCGTCAACCGGAATTCCAATTCAGTGGAGAAGTGAAGTCTACCAAGAGAAAGACTCGGATGACTATTTCGGAGATTCAGAAGAAGGGAATACCGGTGTGGGATGATTCCCAGAGGTGTTTGCTGAGATCTCAGGACTGCCACCTGATAGGATGATTGAGTTTTCTATTGAGACTGTGCCTGGAGCAGCTCCTATATCCAAGGCTCCGTACAGGATGGCACCTACGGAGTTAGAGATTCTGAAGAAGCAGCTGCAGGAATACTCTGATAAGGGATTAATTCGACCAAGTACTTCACCATGGGGAGCTCCAGTACTATTGGCGAACAAGAAGGATGGTGGTAAGAGGCTTTGTATTGATTATAGAGAGTTGAACAAAGTTACCATCAAGAACAAGTATCCCTTACCAGGATTGATGATCTGTTTGATCAGCTTCATGGAGCCCGAGTGTTCTCTAAGTTAGATTTACAGTCGGGTTACCATCAGCTGAGGGTGAGGAAGGAAGATATTCCGAAGACGGCATTCAGGACCCGTTATGGCCACTATGAATTTCTAGTTATGCCTTTCGGAGTCACCAATGCCCCTTCAGTTTTCATGGATTTGATGAACAAAGTGTTCTCGCCCTATTTGGATCAGTTTGTTGTTGTTTTTATAGATGACATCTTGATCTATTCAAAGAGCAACAGGGAGCATGCGGAACACTTGAGGATTGTATTGCAGACTCTCCAACAGGAGCAGCTTCATGCTAAGAGGAGCAAGTGTGACTTTTGGTTGGACAGTATAGCCTTCCTTGGACACATAGTTTCAGCGGAAGGAATTTCAGTTGATCCTAGCAAAGTCCAGGCAGTGAAGGACTGGCCAATTCCAAGGACGGTGACTGAAATTAAGAGTTTTCTTGGACTAGCCGGATATTACAGACGCTTTGTCCAAGATTTCTCTAAGATTGCAGCCCCGTTGACCAAGCTCACCGGAAAGGGGAAAGGTACATATGGACAGAAGAATGTACTGCAGCTTTTGAGCAATTGAAGCAAAGACTCATTTCAGCTCCAATCTTGAGGACTCCCTCAGGAAGAGGAGGGATGGTCATATTCAGTGATGCATCAGGAAAAGGCCTGGGGTGTGTACTTATGCAACATGATCATGTCATAGCTTATGCATCCAGACAACTGAGGACTCATGAGCGGAATTACCCAACTCATGACTTGGAGCTAGCAGCTGTGATATTTGCCTTAAAGATTTGGAGGCATTATCTTCTGGGAGACAAGGTGTTGATATACACGGATCACAAAGCCTCAAGTATATTTTCTCACAGAAGGAGTTGAACATGAGGCAGAGGCGGTGGCTGGAGCTATGGCGGACTATGATATTGACTTGCAATACCATCCAGGCAAGGTCAATACAGTACCGGATGCACTGAGCAGGAAGCCAGAGAATAGAGTGCTTGTCCACTTACTCAGCAGAAGGAGTTGATTCAAGACTTCATCAGATTGGGCTTGATGTTGGTTCGAGGACCTGAGAAGGCAGGACAGTTCATGACCTTGCAGATTCAGTCAGTATTGATAGATGAGATCAAGGAAGCTCAAAAGGAAGACCCCAGATTACAGCAATTCCGAGCTCAAGTAGAGGCTGGATTGAGGACTGATATCAGTATTCATCCGGATGGTGCATTATATTTTGGCAGCAGGATTTGTGTTCCCCAAGGAGAAGTTCGACAGAAGATTCTAGCAGAGGCACACAGTTCAGCATATTCCATACACCCAGGGGGAAACAAGATGTATCAAGACATAAAGAGCAGTTTTGGTGGAATGCTATGAAGAGGGAGATAGCCCAGTATGTTGCCAAGTGCTTGGTTTGTCAGCAGATAAAGATAGAGCATCAGAGGACAGCTGGACTTCTACAACCTTTACCGATACCTGAGTGGAAGTGGGAGCACATCACCATGGATTTTGTCACGGCATTGCCTCGCAGTCCTAAAGGTAATAATGCTGTGTGGGTAATCATTGATCGCCTCACCAAATCAGCTCACTTCATACCATTCAGGGTAGGTCAGACACAGAGGTTCTGGCAGACAAGTTACAGAAGGAGATAGTTCGTCTGCATGGAGTTCCAGTTAGTATTGGATCAGACAGAGACACCAGATTCAGATCTCATTTCTGGGAAAGTCTCCAAGAAAGTCTAGGGACTCGTCTGAAATTCATTACTTCATATCATCCTCAGACAGACGGACAATCTGAAAGGACTATCCAGATTCTTAAAGACATGTTGCGGGCTTGCATGATTGAATTCAGGGATCATGGGAAGATCATCTTCACTTGGCTGAATTTTCCTATAATAACAGCTATCAGGCAAGTATCAAGATGGCACCTTTGAAGCATTGTATGGAAGGAAGTGTAGGTCACCGATTTGTTGGGACGAAGTCGGTGAGAGGAGACTTTTGGGACCAGAGATCTGATTCAGACAACAGATAAAGTCAGGATTATCAGAGATCACCTCAGGGCAGCAACGAGTCGGCAGAAGAGTTGGGCAGACACACTGAGAAGGCCATTGGAATTCCAGACAGGGGATCATGTGTTTTTGAAGATATCACCTACAAAGGGAGTAATCCGGTTCGGTACTCGTGGAAAGCTTAGTCCGAGATATATCGGCCCATTCGAGATCTTGGACCGAGTGGGAGATGTGTCTTACAGGTTGGCGTTACCGCCATCTTTGGACGGAGTTCACAATGTATTCCACGTATCACAGCTGAGGAAGTATGTGAAGGATGATAGCCATATCCTGGATCACTCCGAACTGGAACTACACCGGATTTGTCATATCAAGAGCAACCGATGGCCATTTTGGACAGAAGTGTCAAGACATGAAGAATAAGGCGATACCATTAGTGTTGGTGTCTTGGAACAGACATGCGCCAGGAGAGGCCACGTGGGGAACGAGAGGATGTCATCCGTGCGCGTTACCCTCAACTCTTCACTTCTTGATTGGTAAAACTCTTTCCTTCTATCTTCTCTACTGTTATCCTTCTTTGCTGTTACCTTCACTTTCTGAAATTTCGAGGACGAAATTTTTGTAAGGTGGGTGGATTGTAATACCCCGTTCCGGAA
>JAVJIF010000338.1:0-124039 GCA_038442645.1 Agave tequilana | reverse complement strand
AAATTTATTTGAATTTAAAAAAGATTTAAATATATAAAAGGCTGAGCCCGGTCGACCGCCACCCTCCATCTGATCTAGTGCTTTGGAAATATGATAGAAGATCGTGAGATGTTCGAGGCGTCAAGTTCGTAGTTAAAAATTGTTAAATTTAGCGGATCTCGAATGTATGTCTCAGTCTTCGTTAAATCTATAGGATTGTATGCGCACAATTTTTGTTGTTCAGTTTGTATCCGCTCAAGGCGACGTCAGGAATTTTCTACACTTTTAATTGGTATTAGAGCGAACCTTGATCGCGAATATAGGTTGAACAGGCTATGTGTCCATGAAACCAAATCACATGACATATACCATGTATCATATGCAGGATTGTATGTACAAAGTTAACCCTTGTTTTGCAACGTTAATCCCGCTATTATGGTCGCGCAATATTTATTTACTGTTTTATGTGATTGGATCCCACGAAGATTGTTCATGGTTATTGCATGGTGGATGGTTGTAAATTATTTTTTTATCCACCAGATATGTTCGTGGTTATTAAGAAAGATAGGATGTAATATTGTTGACCTACTGAAAGATGAGATATTGATGTCCGCGGTAGTTCTCGGTGTCCTCGAAGCCAACTCCCGAGGTCTACTCGGAGTCCTCGGAGCCAGTTTCTAAAGTCCACTAGAAGTCTTTGGAGCCAGTTATGAAGTACACGGGTTCGTTCTCGAAGTTCCTTGGCAGAGCTGCTAAGGCAAGCCGAAACAGATTCCGACTAGGTTCTGAAAGCAGATATCGATTTAGGATTCGGGGGCGCTGCCCCCGACCCCCAGCGAGGGATCGATCCTCGTAATACTCTGTGGAGCGCAACAAGGAGACTCCAACCATAATAGTTGGGATCAAATTTCTATATTGTGATATTTGCTGCCTGTGTGATTTGTATTGCATATCATGTGTGTTAACTTCTAAATTAGCGGCACCTTTATGCATGCGGACAACATGAGTTATGAGACTGACCTTAGATTACAATTATAACCCTCATTTTGATAAAAGTACAAGTGGGAGAGGGATTTATTTTAGTCCCACGATCTCTATCACTGATTCGTAGGTGATGTAATTGATTTTGCATGTTGGCCTTGGAGCCTTCTTCTACATCGGACAGAGTCAATTAGGAGTCGCCAGTATGAACTTCCTTAATGAATAGTTTTAGATGGCTGGTAGTATGATACTTTCTCTCTATCTGAGGGGTACTATACAGATTAATTAATCTGAAATTAAGTGATAGTTTACACTTAGCTATAAACAATCGTATCCTCACCATGTGAGTCATTGTAGTTGCTTATAGGACCAAAGTAAAATCAGCTATATATTCCACTTGGCATGGTTAAATGTCCAGTTAGTAGAATTATTAGAATTTATCTTGTCTAGATAAATAATGATTAGAATGACCCTCTTATATGCTAGGCTGCTAGCGAGTTCTTATATTTATTGGTTGAAGGTATCAATTAAATTTTGAATTCAAAGAAATTATTTTGCCCATTATAATTTATGTTAATTATGTGATTCTCAGGATTTAAAATGGGAGGTTCTTCATTCAACTCTCTGTCAATTATTTTCAAACAATACAAACTTATTTGGCCCAAATTATATTGATTGAAAACGTATTTTGGACATAATATTGACTACTGAAGAGCACAAATTTGTGCTCACTGAAATATGTCCTTAGCAACCTTGTAATGAGGCAACCAATGAGGAAGCCCAGGCTTACCAGAAGTGGAAGAAAGCTGATGAGATGGCGCGGTATTACATCTTGGCTTCAATGTCAAGTGTGCTGCAACATTAGCGTCAAGATATTCCACTACCTATAACATGGTGATGAGCCTAAAAAGAAATGTTTGGGGATCAAAATCATGTTGCTAGGCAAGTTGCTATGAGAGAATTGATAAACACAAATATGGCTGAAGGGACACCAGTTCAGAATCATATTCTAAACATGCTGAGTCATCTGAATGAACTGAAGGTCTTGGGAGCCGAGATTGATGGGGAAATCCAGGTTAATAACATGCTCCAGACTTTGTCGGATTCTTTTACACAATTTCGCATGAATTACAATGTGAATAAGCATTTGTATTTTATGACGGAATTGCTTAAGGATCTTCAGTCTGCTGAAGGTCTCATTAAGCCAGTGGCTCATGTTTATGCTACTGAAAAGGGTTCTGCTCCTAAGTCGAAAAGCGAGAAGAAGCAAAAAAAGGGTCAGAAACCACAAGCACAAGGAGTAGTGAAAAAAGCCCAGGACACATGTTTTCAAAGCAAGCAATCAGGACACTGGAAGAAGTAATGTCCAGTCTATCTGAGCAAGATTAACAGCCGAGAAGTTAAGCTTCGTTAACTGGTAGTTGAGTCATGTTTAGCGGTGTTATCTGCAAACTCATGGTGTGTAGAACGGGAGCCACTATTCATGTTTGCAATACTTTGCAGGAGTTCTAACAAAACAAATAACTAAGTGATGGGGAGATTTATCTTCACATGGAAAACGTTGAGAAAGTGTCAGCAATTGCAATGGGAATAGAAATATGACTTTAATTTTAAAAATTTGTCTTTATGTACTGAATATTAGAGGAAAAAAACCTTGTTTTAGTTTCTAATCTAGTACGTTTTAGATATTCTATTTATTTTAATGACTCTATGATTATTAGTTATAATAAACATTTTCTCTGTTCTGTTCATTGGTGATCTTTATATTATTAATCATGTCTCCTATATTGCAATTAAGTAAAATGAATAACATAACTAGTTTATCATCTAAGAGAAAAGAACCTTCAAAATAAACCAAACAAATCTTTGGCAATTAAGACTTGGCCATATTAATCTAAGAAGAATTCAAAGACTGGTTCAAAATAGACCATTAGGTCGCTTGAGGCACTTTCAGTCTGTGAATCCTGCTTAGAAGGTAAAATGACAAAAAAGATAAGAGATATAGAACCAAAGAACCGTTGGAATTAGTTCATTCTGATTTTTGTGAACCTATGACTATCCGAGCTGGAGGAGGCTTTCAGTATTTTGTCATTTTCATTGATGATTACTCAAGATATAGATATATTATCTGATGAGCTATAAGTCTGAATGCTTTGAGAAATTCAAGGAGCATAGGACAGAACGGAGAAACGTCTAGGTAAATGTATCAAAACATTATGATTTGATGGTGGTGGCGAATACCTCTTAGAAGAGTTTAAAGATTACTTATCAGAAGTGGGAATATCATCTAAATTGTCTGCACCTAAAATGCCATAGTGTAGCTGAAAGAAGAAATAGGACTCTTATGAAGATGGTAAGATCTATAATCAGTTATTCAGATTTACCTCATTCTTTTTGAGATATGATCTAAAAAGTGCAGCATATCTAAACTTGGTTCCATCTAAGTAGTACCTTCTACACCCACAAAACTGTGGATAGAGCGCAAACCTAGTCTAAAGCATGTTCAAATTTGGGGTAGTCCAGCACATGTGTTGAAGGGGACGCAGGTAAACTGGAATCAAAAACAGAAGTGTGCCTGTTTGTAGGGTATCTAAGAGGAACAAAAGGTGGTTTATTCTATGGTCCTAAGGATCAGAAGGTCATTATTAGCACCAATGCTCGATTCTTAGAGGAAGACTATATGATGAATTATAAGCCCAGGAGTAGAGTTTTTATAGAAGAGCTTAGAAAAGACATATGGACACATGTCTCTTCAATACCCATAGTACAAAAGGATACATCATAAGTAGACGACATTTCACTGTTTAGTCGTAGTGTGAGGATTGTCAATACTAGTGCAGATGAAGAGCCAGAATCTGGTTCAGAACTTGCACAAGTTGAGACTGATACACAGTCATAGAGTGTCTCGTCGTAGTGGGAGGGTTATATGACAATCTGAGGCATAAGTTCTTGGGAGAGTCTTTTGATAAGATCCCTGATGAACAAGATACTGCTACAATGAGGCAATCCAAGATAAGAAAAGAGGAGTAGGTGGCAAAGTGGAAACTTTTAAAGCAAGGCTTGTTGCAAAAGGGTTTACTCAAAAAGAGAGAACAAATTATGACGAAACTTTTTTGCCAGTAGATATGCTGAAATGTAATAGGATTCTCTTATCCATTGCGGCTTATATCGATTATGAAATTTGGCAATGGACGTCAAGACAGCATTCCTTAATGGGAATCGTGACGAGTGCATTTACATGATGCAACCAAATAGATTCATAGAAAAGACCAAAAGAGCACTTTGTATGAAGCTTAAAATTATAGACTCAAGCAAGCATCCAGATCTTGAAACAATCATTTGATCAAGCTATAAAATCTTATGATTTTGATCAATGTCCAGATGAACCATGTTTGTACAAGAAAGTAACGGAAACGTGGTTGTTGCTAGTACTTTATGTTGATGATATTTTACTCATTGGAAATGATGTGGGGGTATTTTCATCTGTTAAGGTATCGTTGTCCAACCAATTTGATATGAAAGACTTAGGAGAAGCCAGCTACATCATTGGGATCAAACTCATTCGAGATCGTAAGAATAAGATGTTAGACTTATCACAAGCCACTTATACCCGTTTTAGCATACATGATTCCAAGAAGGGTTACTTACCTTTCAGACATATCCGAAGATCAATGTCCCAAGACACGTGAAGAGATATAGAGCATGAGACAGTTCCTTATGCTTCGGTAGTAGAAAGCCTCATGTACGTTATACTTTGCACTAGACCAGATATTTGCTTTGATGTAGGCATGGTCAGCAGGTACCAATCTAACCCGGGACGAGAACGCTAGACTGCGGTAAAACATATACTCAAGTATTTGAAAAGAACTAGAGATCATATGTTGGTACACCACTCAGAGTTTAGTGCCCCTTAGGTACACAAACTCGGATTTCCAGTTAGATAAGGATGCCAGAAAGTCCACCTCAAGATTCGTGTTTACCCTAGAAGGTGGAGCCATTAGTTGGAGGAATGCACAGCAATCTTGCATGCTGACTCCACCATGGAGGCCGAGTATGCGGCTGCCTCAGAAGCAGCTAAGGAGTCAGTTTGGCTCAGAAACTTTCTATTAGATCTTAGTGTGGTCCCTTCAATACAATCAGCTATTACACTATACTGTGACAATAGCAGAACGATTGCCAACTCGAAGAAACCAAGAGCACACAAGAGAAGCCACATTGAGCGTAAATATCACCTGATTCGATCATTCGAGAGCAGAAGTGAGGTGACAGTAACAAAGATTGCATCACCTAACAATCTGGCAGACCCCTTCACAAAGAGCTAGCAAGGCAAGATTTTTGACAGCCACGTTAAGGGGATAGGATTGAGATGTATATCATCTTGGCTTTGAGAATAAGAGGGAGATTGTTGGAGATAAACTAAAAGCCTTAAGTCTTTTTTTTATTAAAACTCAATATATGGTTTATATTTAAGAATATCATTTTTATTTTATGAGAATTTGTATGGGCAAACGATTGTATTATATACATGTGTTTTGTGTTCTACATTATAGATGAGCTGGTATGTAGAGTTCGACTTACACACAGAAGATCAGATCATCAGATCTCTGTAGAACATAAGTTAGGTTCACAAGCCTAAATGAAATTGGACACACTATCGGTAAAATTGTAATGCAATCTTCTAGAATACTTTATCTTGATTATAGGAGACTATTTGATGTCTTCGACTATTGCATTAGTGCACTTTCTGTGTATTGATAATTTTCTATATACTAATTATATTAAAAAATTAATACCTCATGATTATTATAAGTGCTTAAACTCTTAATCTCAAACATTTAATGGACATGTGCATATTATACTTGTCACTTTGATTCATTAAGAGTGAGATTATTTTATGAGTCAATAGCTTCAGTGAGTTGAGTGATAATGTAATGTATACGATGGACTTTATTCATTAACGGAATCCACGTCCCGAGAGGAGAGAATGATGATGTCCTCTTGAGAAACTTATAAGTTTTGCGCATGTCAAACCTTGCAGGTGAATTTAATTATCTGACATGACAAATAAGTTAAGTTGTAGATATCAAGGATAAGATGTCGATTAAATAAAATTGTCAGTACTTTAATTTAATCAACGGACATCGAAAATCTTAACGTGAAGAGATTTTAGGCATATAATAAGGATCTTGAAAATAATTTGAGATAAAAACAAAAGTGCAATTGCAATTTTTTAGTGGACTGAATTATAATTTATGAAACTAAGGGTTCTAATTCGGGTTGAATTAGGGTTTTCTAATTTTATTAAAAGTCTGATCCTTATTTGATTCCTATCGTGGCCTATATAAAGTCTCCTATAACTCTTGGTCATAGTATGCAAAATACAGAAGAAATAAAAAAATCCTAGTTTCTAAAAAGCAGCAGAAAAGAGCTGAAGGAGAGATCGGAAGTTCGAACCCACCATCCATCTGATCTAGCATCTTGGAAATACGATAGAAGATCACGAGGTGCTCAAGACGTCTTCCCAGCTCATAGTTGAAGATTGTTAACGAGATCAATCTAGTGAGATCTCCAAGGCATGATCTCAGTCTTCATCAAATCTATAGAATTGTATGTGCACAATTTTGTTGTACAACATGTATCTGCTCAAGGCGATCTCATGAATTTTTTGCACTTTCAGCGCTATCCATCATCTTATAAAGATAAGGCATAAAAGGCCTCACATCAGAAGAACTTCTGACCAAGAGAAGTGTAGTGCTAAAACAAAACAACAACAGCTCCAAAATGCTCTATTATAAAGCACAATTTCCTTTTCCTTCACTCCATATGGCTTTCTATCCTAAGTGCTTCTAGTGAATTCCGCGAAAAGAACATGTTCCTCAAAAGTTGCTTCAATTTGTACAACCTTTGTAGAGGTAAGAACGATGTGACAAAGCGGGTCATGGTGGGCCTCAAGACCTACTTTCCTTTAGTGTAGCTCGTAATCAATCTAAGCACTCAACAATGATTATAAATAAATTAAATAACTCCCTTTGCTTGCTCAAGAGTCTCCTTGTGTATCTTCATCTTGTCGATATCTTCAAGCATCAAGTCAATGCAATGTGCCACACAAGGAGTCCAATAAAGTGACTTCCTACTTTTATAAGCTTCCTGCCAGCACTCACATAAGAAGAATGATTATCAGTAACAACTTGTAGCACATTATTTTCTCCTATCTCCTAAACCATATTATCAAGCAATTGCATAAGTAATCTTCATTCTTTATCGAATCTAATGCATCAATTGACTTGTAAAAGAAAGTCCCTTCCTGCGAGCTCACAAGGAAATTAACTAAGCTTCTACTCTTTCTATCTGGCCACACATCCGCTATAAGTGTACATCCATATTGCTCGCAAGCCGCCATATGTCTAGCCTTGATGGCATCTATGCCTTCTATCTCCGCTTTAAGGACTTGTGTCCTAATCTCATAAGGTGATGGTTATTTCAACCTTCTCCCATAATCGCCCGCGCTACCATCATCTCTTGCCAATATAGACTAGTGAGAATGTTAAAAGGTATCCCACATGCAAAGAGGCATCTTTCGATCTTTCTTACCACGACCTCTCTCCTTCTTATACGTATTCTCAATTATTGTTTGGCGAGCTTCGGCATTAACAAATTGATCCAGCGGTCCAAGTGATCGAGCTTGAGTGTTGATTGCATGTCCACTTTGCAATTCTTGACTTATCTAATCTCACGGGTCTCACATTCTTCCAATTTCACGAGAAAGCGCCTTTTTCGTTCTTAGTCTCCATGCCCTTTAAAGCTTTCACACATTTCTTTTTAACATCTGAAGGAACCAAGGGACTTTTTCTGGAGTTCCTTCCGGTTCCGGCCAAATGATGCTTCAATCTAGTCACTCCTCTCGTTAAGTGATGGTTGCATAACTTACAATAATAATATTGAGATGGTTCATCACTCTCCAAGTTGCCCATTCCCTTGCCAGATCTTGAGATTTCGACATTAATCTACAAGTTTGTTAAAACGGTCAATAATCAACAGTGCAAAAACAGAAAAATCACTAAAAATCATTAAAAAGTCAGTAAAATAGTCGTTCAATAACCGCAGTGCAAAAACAGTCACTAACCAACTATCTCCACTAACAACATAACAAACTAAATATTATAAAGCCATTGGATTGGACCCGAACACAATCAAAAATAACCAAAAAACAATATAAAGGCCCACAAGATTGGGGAAAAAGCAAATTGAACTAAAAAGAAAAAAGAAAACATTAGCACAAATCGAGTTTAAGGACTCACCGTCGTCAGAATATACTCGTCGTCATCGAGTTTGGGTCGATTAGAGCTCGTCGTCACCTGGTTTGGGTCGTCGACACCAAATCGATCTCAACAGAGCCTCATCGGAGATGCATCGTCCTCGGTCAAGCCTCGTCGAAGAAGCGTTGTCCTCAATCAAGCCTCGTCGTCAACCCAGCCTCGCTAATTGACCTCCTCCTCGTCGATTAGGGCTTGTCGATGTTGAAAGGAGTCAAATCGGGGTCACCGTCAATTAAGGCTTATCGACTCTGCCTCGGCGAGAGCGATCGTCGTCAATTTTGGCCGGAGACAACCTACAACCACTGCAGTCACAAAGCTCTTTCTTTACCCTAGCAAAGATGAGTTCACGAGGGGGGTTTCGATACCATCAGCGAACTTTAGTCCCGATGTTAAAAAAACAAAGGCATAGTGTAGCGTGTGCTTTTTTAAAAAGTGCTACACTTCGTTGTGTGTGCACTATTTATAAGTGCTACATGACTAAAGTCCTTCGCGTTGCCACAAATCCTGCTTTTTTGCGCTACATAGCTAACTATTTTAAACATTAGTCTTGATTCGGGGTCTTGCAAAACAGAGCATCGTCAATGGGGACGGATCACTCCAGCGATCCCCTCCAACGCTCAAGTCACTCCACTAATTAGTGGAAAAGACTACATGTGAGAGTGAGAACGAGTTGCATATCTTTAGGAGGTTGAGGGACCTCTTATTTATAGGCGTAAGGTAAGATTGATGGCTCTCTTGCAGAGGAAGAACCAGCTAGAACAAGTGGTTAGTTTGATCGGAAGTGTGCTCGAACCTTATGTGGTCGAACCCACAATCTGGTTTCGACATGGTCTTCAAATATGCTCTTTGCTAATAATCTTATACTCATTATATAGCAACACAATGCTTAGGTCTAATGATGCACCAAATCGTTTGATGAAAATCTAAAATTAGCATAAGATAAGTAATTGGTCAAGTAAAATCCAAAGTTATTGACAAGCTAACACATCAAACTATGGCATGTCGATTGGACACTAGAGAGCACGAATCCCATGACTCGACACAAACACTTCACCAAAGACTTTAATGTGATACTATCTAGCGTAAGAATGCACATAGAAATTAAACCAATACTATCTTATATAATCAAGTAGAAATCTTTAGTAAGGATGTACAAAAGAAAGTGATACACTTTGGCAATGTCTCCAACTAGAAATCAGCTTTAATTGTCCAAATGGTTAAAGTAATTTCTTTGTATATCAAAGTTTGGCGGCTCTAGTAGTCTGTTCTTCCAATTGACTACACTAGTGTAGTTTCTTAGTATATTGTTTCCCATCACTTGCCCTATGATGGTCTTCATTAGCACTGAAATAAGCCTCATTTCAAAATGTCACGCCGATGACTATCTTATTTGAGTCACCTAAGATGTTCACAACTTATCGGGTAGTTGCTCGCTGGTTCGTCAAGATTCAATTTCAAACTTAACTCAGCATCTTAGCCAAAATAAGCAATCATATTCCTGTACTTAATAACACACTAAGGTGTGGGTCTGCGTGTTGAATTCCTATGATTGTGATAATTAACAGGGTAAAAAAAGTGGGATTTGGGCAAATTAAACAGTTGGGTTTTGCCTATGATGGTCAAATAAACAGACAAGCGAGAGCCAGAGTCAATTTATGTTTGTGTGCTAACTCGATTTATGCATGAACAAGCATATTGCCCGAGCAAAACCCAAGAACATATACATAAATAATAAATATACAAATTAGTTAGAAATAAACAAGCAGCACAGTGTTAGCAAAAGTGATGAAGAAAGGCATACCCTTTCGACGGTGGATTCGGGGGTGGGTCGCACGACGGCATTGCTGGCGGTGGTGCTGGAATCAGTGCCGCTGGTGAGCTTGTGGTTGGAGTGGGAGGGGGGTGATCTAAGAAGGGGTTGGTTGCCAGGCCTTTTTGGGTTGGGGAGTCGGATGATGGTGATGATGATGAAGAAATCATACAAGAAGAAGGAGGACTCCGACGATGGATGAGGGTTTTGTTGTTGGGAATCCAATTCTTAGGTTGTGAAGGGACGAGGGAGTAGTGAAGTGGGATCGCACGAAACAACTGCGCCATCATCCTTCTATCTCGATCTCAACCTCGATCTCAACAACTTAATTAACTCGTCTCCTCGCCTCTCCTTACTCCTCGACGCCATGTCCATTCATTTTGATTTCAATTTCCAGTGGTTCATGGGGCCCACTGTTGAGACTGGCTGGACGTTGTTAGGAGAGATTTTGTGTGGCCGGGACGGCCACAGTGGACTCCAGGTGGACTTTACTTCTCCCCTGCATTGACTTTGGGGCCGTTTGTTTCGCGTAAAACTCCGTAATTCATAAATGACTTACTACCCAGTTAGAATTACGGCGTTTGTTTGGACCGTAATTCGTAAAAGACTTACGTAACTCAACTAACACTCACTTGCAACTCAGTTACCACTCACTTACAGCCCAGTTACAGTTAATTTTGTGGTCATACAAATTTGTATTATTTTTTTATATTAATATTAAAAAATTTTAATATTCAACTTTTTTAATATTTATTTGCAGTATTAAAACTTTTAAAATCACCAAATAGTTAATTTTGTGGTCAACTTTTTCACTTACGATTTATACATTACGACAACCAAACACCGTAAAGTACAATACACTTTCTCACTTTATAATTTTATATTACCAACCAAACACCGTAAAATTTACATACATGTAACTCATTTACAATTGTAAAAGACTTTACCAATTACAACTACGAATTACGGCCAGTTACGACAACCAAACAGACCCTTTAATAACTAGTATGTCCCTGTCGGTCGAAGAGAAGCCGATCAGTGGTGGCGACAACAGTGAGAGAGAGCGAGAGAGAGAAAGAAGAGGGGGAGAGGGGAAGGAAAGCTAGAGAGAGATGAGAAGAGGAAAGGCAGAGTGAGGAAAGGGAACAAGGAAGACGCAGAGAGCCAGAGAGTGAAGGGGGAAGAGGGAGAGGCAGAGAATGAGGGGGAGGGGAGGGGAGAAAAGAGACGAAAAGACAGATAGACGGATAAAATTTGTGAAAAAATCATGGGAGAGAACTTCTCTTCGGTCGGTTTTGAGGACCTCAATGTGGATTCACCCTCCACTATTTCTCCCCCCGCACTATACTTTAGCTAGTATACTGCCATCGGTCGGTGGGAAACCAACCAACGGCGGCGATGGCGATGAGAGGAAGAGAGAGGGAGAGAGGAGAACAGTGACAAGAAGGGGAGAGCGAGAGAAAGGGTGAGGGGAAGGAGAGTTAGAGAGAGGGGGAGAGGGGAGAGGGGGAGGGGAGGCAGAGTGGGGAGAGGGGAAGAGGCGGAGAGCCCAGAGAGGGGAGAGGAAGAGAGAGGCAGAGAGTGAGAGAGAGGGGAGACGGGCAGATGGACGACAAAATTTGTGAAGGAGTCACGGGAGAAAAGCTCCTTACGATCGATTTTGATTAATAATATAATAACATAATAATATTAGTATACCGCTATCGGACGGTGGGAACCGACCGATGGTGGCGATGGTGGCGGTGAGAGGGAGAGAGGAGGGCGGAGAGGGGAGGGGGAGAGTGGATAAGGTAAAAGAGAGCTAAAGAGAAAGGAAAAGGGGAGGCGGAGAGGGGATGAGGGAAGAGCAAGAGAGCCAGAGATGGAAGTGGGAAGAGGGACAAAATTTGTGAATGAGTCACAGGAGAAAACCTCCCTTCAGTTGGTTTTAACTAGCATACTGTGTTTGCGACAGGAAACTGACCGAATTTCACCAGCGAAGAAGATGAGGAAGGAGGGGAAGGGGAGGAGGTTGGAGGTAAGAGATGAATGTTGCTACTCCTGCTGCTCTCTCTTGCTCGCTCTCTCTACGAATGAAGACAGACAGACAGACGAACAGACGGACGAACAAAGTTTGTGAAGGAATCACAGGAGAAAAACTCTCATCGATCGGTTTTGAATACAATATAAAATAACAATAATATAATAATATATTATATAATTATAATATATATAATACTAGTAACCGCGAAGGCGGTGGAAACCAAGCGGAGAGGACGACGGCGATAGCCAGAAGAAGGAGGAGGAGGAAGTTAGAGGGGGAGGGATTTTGCTTTGCTGGAGGGAGAAGGAGGGGTAGGGTTTTGGTTTGCTAGAAAAACATTGAGGAAGAAGAATGGGGAGGGAGAGAGGAGGGCCTTATCGTCGAAGGGGTTGCGACGGCCACGGTCGCTGAGCTTTCTCTAAAGAAGACGGACAGACAAATGGATAGGGTTTGTGAAGGAGTTACGAGAGAGAACCTCACTCCGCTCGATTTTGATAATAATGTAATATAATCTAGGGGTGCGTTTGGCGTGTGGAATGCAATATTTCCATCTCTCAGGAATTGAATTGCTACACATTAAATTTCTAAAAATATTGCACTACCATGTTTGATATAATTATATTCCAATCAATAAACTAGTTTTTTTGTTTGGTACATTAATTTTTTTCAGGAATATGATATTAATGAATAGATTTTTCATAAACTTAATGAGAAGTTAGTGACAGTAAATGAAATGGTGAAAGTAGCAGTAGTGGTCGACGATGGGGTGGTGGGGACGGTGCCTGACAATGGCAACAGTGACGGACAGTTGGTGGTGGTGGTCGACAATGGTGGTCGGTGATTAAGGTGGCGATGATGGTGGTTGGTGATGGTAGTGGCAGTCAACGGTGGTGGTTCATGATTTGAGTAGAGGTGTGGTGGTCAGCGTCGGCGGTGATGATCAGCTATCAGTGGTCGTCGGCAATTGGGATAGTTGGTGGTGGTGGTCGGTGATGAGTGTAACTTATATACATAGTTTACACCACTTTTATGCTTATTATTTGCCACATTTAATGTTGCATGGTGTTATTTCTTATGTTTTTGCATAAATTAGGTCAAAGCGTAAATTGGAGAAAATAAGAGAAAACTGATAAAAAGAGATGATTGTAGTTTGTTATATAGGGATCAGAGAATCGAGAGAAGAATCAGTACATCTAAAAGAGATCACAATCATATACAGCGGAGAAAAAGTTGAGAGGCAAATTCATCAAAATACCGGTTATGTAGCTGGTGGAAAAGTCAAAGTATGCATGCTCCATATCTGAGTCCATTTACTATTTACAAGGCATATTGACCGTAGTCATCGGCTGCGCAGCCTACCTGGACGGGGCCACGCAACCAATTAATTTTAAAATCTGGAGCTGATTTTTCATGTTTGATCTTTTATGATTAGGAGACTTCTCTGTGACTTCTACTCGGACTCTAAATATCTCTGCGGCCTATTAAATAACCTGCATATCATTGTAAATATGTATCTCTCTCTAGAACTAATGTAACATTCCGATCTCGCGGGTACGAAGATGTTAATGTGACGTGTATACGAGGGCGAAAATATCCTTACATAGATAAGCATCAGTACATGCAGGAATCAGAGTGTAAAAACGCGATGGTAATATACATTTCAATAATAATCGTATAAGTAAATCGTTATCACAGAATGTGATCCAATATTACATGAATATTACATCACCAAGAAGCACAAAGTATGAATTATAATGAAATATACAAGAATGAACAATACAAAAGGAGCTCACGAGCTACAACAAAGAAACTCGAAAGCCGAGCAGGGGGCCTGGAAGAAAAGGGCCCGGGCAAGCAACCGCTGATCCACACACTTCTGTTGTGCCACTCTGATCAACAGGACGTCTACCACAGTCCAAGCTCCCAGATCTAGACATGCAAGTTTAGGGTTGTCAGAAGCAACTCAGCAAGCGGTAAGATGAGTGCGAAGTGGCATGCACAAGCAGGCAAAAGTGTACATGATCAAGTGATGTGATTCAGGCATTCAAGTACAGGCATTGACGGGAACCATAAAGGGAATTCAGGAAATCAGCGGAAAAGCTAGAAGAAAGCTAACACACGAATAAGATAAACCCGAATAGAAAAGCATATATCGAAAATCGTATCATGAGTATAGGGGCACATGATTACTCATCAATTTTGCATGCTTATTGTCACATTCTCATATTTATTTTTAATAAAACTCTGTTATTTTATCCTCTTTTTACTTAGTGACGTGCAGACTTATATAAAAAGGAGAAAAGAAGGAAAAAAGCCCAACAAGCCTAAAAAGCCCAATAAATTCAGAGATTTGAGCAATCATATTTTAAGATTGAAAGGAAAATCTAATTAAATTCATGATTGAAAATCAATTATTCTCCAAGTAAAGAAAAAAGAATACTTTCAGAATATTCAGGAAATATACCCTTTAATTACATGGCAAGATGGAGTCACAGAAGGAAACTCCAAAAATCTACAATTCAATCAAAATTCAGATTTAGACTGGGCATCGCTAGTAATTTGATCATAACTTTCGTTAAAGAAATGCAAATCTGATGATTCAAGATGCTCTAGAATGAAGATTTAAAGAGCTACAATTTTTATGTTGACTACCATTTCTAATTCAATCATTTAATAAGTCAAATTTGGCAATCAATATGACAGCTAGCTGCAACCAAACTCAATTAAGTTTTCAAGCAAGAGGAGAAAAGGATATTCTCAGCATATTCATAGTTCAACTTCAAGATTCTGAGAATATACCTTTTGATGAGTCAACATTTTGATAAGTCACTATCCCAGACAAATACCCGAGGATGCAGAGGAAGAACAAACAGAGAAAATTAGAATTAAATTCTTCTTCATTCCTAAAGCTAGGGTTATTGTTTGTTAGATAGAAGTTTTATTGCTTTCTAGTTTAAACCAGAAACAAAGTGGGAGAGAGAAAGAGTGTTATAATCGAAGATTGAATGTGACATCAATAAAGATTCAAGACTGTTCTTCAATTCCTTCTCTTTGTGATGGTATATTTATATCTTCTTTTTATTTTTTTAGTTGTAATTTAGTTGCTATGAGTAGCTAATTTCCCTCTTCTGGGCTCACTAATCTCTCCTCTCTAATTTCACATCTTGATCGATTTTATTAAAAAGACCCAACTGAATCGTTGGAGTGCCTTTATTTAAGCCTTACTTTTTATTGAGTGTTCTTGAAGGCACATGAGGATGAGATCATTTTTTGAACTTACACTTTGAAGTTAGTTTTATAAAAAATTATTTTTATTCCATGCTTGTTTAAGTGCCTTGATAGTTTAACATTCAACTTAAATAAAGATTTCAAAAGTAAAGTTCAATTTCTTACACTATCTTATGTGTTTTACTTAACTTATTTAAATGCAAGATTAAACTATGATCTCATTGAGATATTTAACTATCAAGATAAGAATCTAGAGTTGAGCAAATGATTAGTGATCCAGATCTTTTTCATTATTAAAAACACAAACAAATCACTCTCAAAGTCTTTTTAAAAAAAACCATCTTCTTCAAAACCTATTCTAAATCTTTAATTTTTCTTTGAATCACTTCTTTATTCCCCATCTTCTTTTCTTTTAAAAATATAAACACTAAAACTTATTTTCTCAACAATAATACCGAAAAGCTTGTATCGCATCTCTTCTCGTGGACATGACCTGTTAACCCTAGGCTACACGGTAATTTAATTTTCACGATCAATTTTTGGCGCTATTGCTAGAGAGGGAATGGTATAATTATTTTTTAACAACTTTGATGTTCTGTTTTAGGGTGAAAGAAATTAGATTTAGTATTCAAGCATTGCAGAAAAAGACTTGCTATTTTGTTACCTACTCCAGAAAGTAGGAAATAGAATTTCAAGAGATTGCCGCATAAAAGCTTTCTTTTTGGACTACTAAAAACTTTTTTCAGGACATATTACTTTGCAAAAATACAATTTCTGCAAGTGTTATTTTTGATATTTGCATAACTCTATTTTTAATCTAACAGTAATCTAATTGATAGCCAATTGCTTAAAAAACATTCAGACTTGCATTTTAGGCATTTGTCTAATCATGTTTCCTTTTCAATTACTACTGAATAAAGCTAGAGACAAGGTCCGTTTTGCATAGCATCTAGCATAGAAACATTTTTGGGTGATTTATTTGCTTTTGGATTGTTACTTGCTTTATACTTGCACACTTGCAATCAATCTTAAAGGTAGAACCCACCACAAGATAAGGCGGGGGAGTCATTACCCTTCCTTACTCCACAAACTATCTCCAAGCACGCACAATCTAAGCCTAACTTAAAATCTAATAGACATTGGCTTTAGAGATATCATGAACTCATTAAGAGATTATCCTAAGGGGAAGGTGTTAGAATTTGACTCCTGCCAAATCGGTGTCAAAGGATAGAGATTGAGGGGCGAAACCCTGAAGACTGATGGTTTGGCTTAATTAGGCCCGTCACTTTTGCAGATATCTCCCACCAATCTTCCCCTGACTTGACTGATTTACTTGTGGTCAGAGCCTGCATTATACCTCATGTGGACAATTAACCAGTTAGGAGTTATCTAGGTCCCAGGTTTACCTTAGACTAGGCTTGGTTGCTTTTTCTCGTTGAATATTGGTTAACTTGTTTGTGGTAGTGTTTGTGTATGCAAGTATGGTTGAGAGACCCAAATTCTTCGAGGTTAACTAGAAACATATCACCACCCAAGCTTGAACCAAAATCAGATTTGGTTATGGCTCAACCAACATCCTTGCAGGATAGGTTCTACCCTATGAGAACCTCACTTCTATCTTACATCCAACTTTCATCGGTTGGTGAACACAACTTTGAGCTCAAGTTTCAGTTAATCAACACACTCCCTAAATTTTATAGCTTAGAGTCTGAAGATGTGTATTTCTTTATAAAAGAATTTGAGGAAGTATGGTTAATGATGAAAATCTCACACCTTGCAGATGATGCTATTAGGTTAAGATTTGTCCTATTTGCTCTCAAGCACATAGCAAAGAAATGGTTATACAGTTTAGCGGCCAGTTCCATTACATCATGGGATAGTTTCATCAAGCTCTTCTTGAAGAAATTCTACCCAATTTACAAGACTACTCTCACTAGGAAAAACATTATGCAATTTGATTAGTCTCTAATACTGCATAATTTTTACCACATCTGCACATTTATCATAAATAAAATTCTGCTAATAATGGTTTGCTTGTGTGATTCTAGGTTCATAGTGTGTAATAAAGAAGAAGACCCTAAATCACCATTTAATGGGTGATTAAAGGCCTACCAAGTAGCCATTGACCTTAGAGAGGAGATTATGTCAGCCGACATCAAATCAACAAACCAGAAGATCCAGCATACAAGGGATAGACGTGACCAGACGCAGCAGGCGGTGCGTGCACCTTGTATTGCCGCGGAAACGTGGCTCTGGCCGCGTTTCTGCAGCAATACGGGTGCGGTCGCGCCCCGTGCTTTGGACCAGGGGTTGTCCCCTTTTCCCTGGTGCCTATAAATACCCCTAGGGTTCTTCTATAGGGAGATATTCAGAGCTTTAGGAGTTGTTGTTATTTTGTTTCTAGGAGTTTTAGTTGTTTTATGTTGTCTTCTTCTACTTAGTTTAGCCATTAGAGTGAAAGAGAGAGAGAGAGTGTGTACAAGTTATATTTGAAGGTGACAACCTTATACAAGTAATACTTCTCATCCTTCTTTCCATTACTTGGTATTTTTATTTGCTCTTTACTTACTTGTTTTAGTGTAGTACTCCTTTTCTTTACCTCTTCTCTTTTGTTGTTTCTTTTCCTACTCATGTCTAACTAACTCTTTCATTGCATGGCTAACTAACTACTAACCATTAATCTCTAACAACTTGATTGATAAGCCAAATGAGTCAATAGTGTCAAACAAGTCTTGTACAAACGAGAGTTATGACATCTTAAGATGAGGGTTCTAACTCTAGCTTACCTACAAGTATTAGCTCTCTTATATTTCATGCTTAATGGATTTTTGATGATCTATAAACTTTGCTTGTCTTTCTAAGTAGAGATTTTCTTTAACTTTATCGATACCATTAGTGCACTTGTGTCTTCCCTTATTCTCACCTTCTATTGGATCTTGATAAGGGAATGTCCGAGTTTTTGCCGTGCAAAACTAAGTTAAAGGAAGAACTTTCACTCGATTTCCACGTGAATAGTTTGAAATCACCTAGAGGGGGGTGAGTAGGTGATAATGCTAATCAATGCACAAATTAAAATGTTATGATGTAACGATCACCCGAAACAAGACTAGAAGCCGAATACCCTATGAAGGGCTCTGAACTCCTTCCTCGTGATTCCTCTAGATAAGAGTTTAAGGTGCGCAATGCAATCTTGTTATATGAGTATTGATCGACAATATAGCAATGAATATAAAGCAAGTAAATAAAGCAAGTAAATAAAGCAAGTAAACCAATCGCAAACACTGAGATTTGTTTCGAGGTTCGAGCACCCAGCTCTACGTCCCCGCCTTCACCCAGAAGGATTTTCCAACCACTATAACTTTCACAAAGAATTACAACCACACCGGAGTACCCAACTCCTCAATCACACTCCTCTAGTCCAGAGGTAGTGGAGCCACAAGTACAAGAATATCTTGGTGATCAAAAGACCACAAACCCTCTTTTGAAAACCTTTTTCCCTTACAAAAACCCTAGAGAATAATGTGTAGGATTGAAGCTCAAGTTTTGTAAGTGAAAAAAGAAATGAAATTGAAGAGAGTTTTGAACCAAAAACTTCAGTAAAGAGAGAGAATTTTGAGCACAAAAACAGAGAACAAAAACTTCTTTTGAAAGCCTTAAACTTGAATACTTTTTGCAAAAGATTGTTGTGTTTACCTCAACCTAATCATCCCTATTTAGGATAAAGGTAGGGATTAAAGAGTAAACTATTATAATAAATAATTAGGAAATATTTGACCCAAAACCAGCCCCCACATTCGTTTAGAGATAAAACTCACGTTTAAAAACGTGTTTAATAAAGTAGCCGTTAGGGCCGAAATCAAGCATACGGTCGACCAGCCGGTCGATCAGGTTTTCAAAAATTTTAGCCGTTGCCAGCCCACGGTCGACCGCCCGGTCGACCGTAACAAACAGAAACATGGGTGCTTTCAGTCGGCCGAAGGTCGGTCGACCGACATGGGGCCCGGTCGACTGCCTGGTCGACCGGGAGGCGTGCACACATGCACGCACCCAACAGTCAGAAGCCCAGTCGACCGCCCGGTCGACCGTCCTGACTTGAAACAGAGCCGGAGTTCGGTTGACCGCAACAGGCCAAAAATTAGTCTTTTGAAAAAGGTCTTGAAAATACTGATAGTTTTCGAATCAATTTTTATCAAGACTTGGTATACTATACAGAATAGAGTTTGTAAGTTTTAGAATATGTTTAAAAACTATTTTGTATATAGGAGAAATATCTTTTAGAGAAATCATGTGCAAAAACTTGTGTGTGGGGAAAATTGAGCTTCAACACTATACACTATTCTTTAACATACTAAAAATATAAAAACAGAGAAATGAAGTCTCTGAGCAGCATTACACCAAGCTAGAGCCTTCTCTTCTATGAAACCGTCCTCTTTTGCCATTTACCTTTAAGCATCATAATTCCTTGCAATAGCTTAGAAGGACCATCATGAATAGTACTAACCTGAAACTCATTCTAAACAACTTATTAGTACCATATAGTTTCTATGTGTTTTGTTATCATCAAAACTTAAACAAATAGAGAGTGTAACCTTTTGGGCCAACATAGTTCCTATACATAAGGGTTATGCTTGCTTATGATCCATCGTAAGGCTACATCTTCACGAAGTTAGAGATTAGTGAGAGCACTTAGTAGAAAGTTAGCCATACGTTTTTACAACTAAGAAAATCCACTTTTACAAACCAACAAACCATTCTAAATAAATTCTTAAAACCAACTTGTTTTCATTTTCAAATTCCTTATTTGAAACAAAGAACTTTCTCTTTTCTTGAACAAAGAAGCCGCATCAAGTTTTCATCGCTCTCCCTCCTTGTGGATACGACCCGTAGAGCCACTTTGCTACTACAGAAGAATCGTAAAAGCAGTAACATCGACCCACGCTCCTTTACTTATATTTGTGCATGCTTTTTGCCGATCAAATTTTGGCGCCGTTGCTGGGATGGGAACGATTTGATTTCACGTTTTTGTTAACTTTCTTTTTTATTTTTTGGTGTGCAGGTTAAAGTTTTAGCATTGCAGAAGTCCACACTTGCTTCTGTGCGGTTGGGTAAATTCTCGTATATTCTTATATTCTGCTGCTAATTTTTGTTTATATTTTCTGTGCACTATAATAAATTTAAGAACTAAAATATGAAAATTGGATGCTTTAAAACGATTTAGACATTTGCATCTAAGCACGTGTCAATTTTCATTCCAATATACTGTATTCTGTTCGTGCATTGTTGTAATCTTAATGGAGGTGTACATATTGCATAGCATATAGTTAGGACAAACACGTGGGCGATTTACTCTCTTTGTGTGTTCATTCTTATCTATATTGCACACTTGCACGAATTGAACTTAAGGGCAAAACCCAAAACAACATAAGGTGGGAAAGTCATTACCCTCTCTTAGCCCAAAAATCACCTCCCCACTCACATAACCCAAGCCTAAATAAAACTTACTAGACGTTGGCCCCTAGGGACATCTCGAACTCATTTAGGAGATTGACCTAAGGGGGAAGTTGTTAGAAGTTGACACTTGTCAAGTCAGTGTCTAAGGTTGGGGAATGAGAGGCGAAATCTCGAAGAACAGTGGTTTGGCATAATTAGACCCGTTACTCCGGCACAGATACCTCCTACTGATCTTGTCCCTATCTGGCTGATTAACTCGTGGCCAGATTCCAACAATTATACCCCTCGTGGACATTCTAACCAGTTAGGAGTCGTAGGTCTAAGTCAGCCCTAAAATAGGCTTATTTTCTTTTTCTTTATTTGTTTGTTTGTTTGTTTTCTTTTTTGTAAATTGTGATATGAATTTCAACAACAATTTTTTCAATCCGAACATGAATCGATATTTCATTCCGACCTCATTTGACTCAGATAACTCCGACCCGGCTATGTATAACATGAACCAACCATATATGCCAGGTTAGGATTATCCGACTAAATATAACCCGTATCCCCAATCCTATGACTATAATTTTCAAAATAATTTTAATTCTTCACAGAGTCAATGGGGATTCACCTCCCCCGAGTCAAATTTTCAACCACATTGTCTACAATTTTCATAATATTCATTTCTCGATTCTGATTCATATCCTCCTTTTTCTGAACCACCTATTGAAGAAAAATCATCATTGCAAAGGACTTTGGAAGAAGCGATAGAGGCCCAAGAACAATTTGAAAACAATATGGCCTTATCATGTCCACAAAATTTTTAAAATTCATATAGTTCTTTTCCAGAACCAATCAAAGAAAAATCATTATGGGAAAAAACTATGGAATTCGTGCAAGAGACCAAGCGAATAATACAAAATAAGAATAAGTTCCCATGCCCATCAGATGTTCATATGACTCACGAATCATGTCATTTTGGAAATCCAGCTTCAATTTTATCATACCAACCTGATCTTAACCAACATCAAATTCTTGATAGTTTTGACAAGTTATCCAATTCCTGAAATTAAACTTGAAGATGAATGTGAACCTGAGCTTCACTTTACCAATTGGAATCCAGTCCTTGAATCAATATCGACTCCTGTAGTGTTACCTAAACTAAGAAACGTTCTTAAGCCGGTTTTGATTCCCATAATTCCTGAACTTGAATCGATCTTTTCACCCATTCACATTCCTTCCATGGACAAAAATCAAGATCAATTTCATTACATCCATTTGAACTTGCCCAAAATTTTGAAAACCACCTTGACATTTTGGCAAGTTATCCTTTTCCTGAAATTGAACTTGAGCTTGAAAGTGATCCTGAATCTCAAGTTGGTGATTCCATTTCACTTTTTGATTTAATAATGATTCCAGTATCTTTACCAGATTTTTTTCTCTATTCTGGAGTCAACATTGAATCCTGTACCAGTACACCGTGAAATTAAATCACCAATATCTTATGATCACACTTCATTGATGGGGAAAGTGTATGAACATCAATTCCTTGGTTTGGACCCCATTTTTGAACCAATTTTGACTCCTCGTTTTGAATCTCGTCTTGATCTGAGTCAAATTTTTGAGTCGGTGTCGGTTTTTGTTCCTGTTCCATTTGAGTCGAAATCCATCATCTCCCAAAATCACACTTCATTGTTGGACAAAACTATTGAAGAAAATGACTCAGTAATTATTTTTCAAAATTGAAAATTTGGTGGGGATAAACTTTTAAATAAGACCATTCATTTAATCATTCTTTTCTTAGGTCATATTCGGGAGGCTACTGGTGGGTTCCTTCAAGGTCCACATTATCTTGATTCAGTAGCAATGCTTGGCCCAATCAGGCCACCACCAGAGCCACTACCATGAGGTAATGTTCCTTCCCTTCCCATTTGTTTCATGTATATACACATTCACGATGCATTGAGGACAATGCATGAGATAAGTGTGGGGGAGGGTTTATTAACATAGTTAGTTTTATAATTTCTTTCTTTTATATTTCTTTTTAGGACCTTTTTAAAAATTTTTTTTTTATAAAAACTCTTTTCTTTTCTTTTTACAAAACTTTTTGAAATAAGAGAAATAGATTTGATTTATTTTTAAGAAAATTAAGATT
Source organism: Agave tequilana (assembly GCA_038442645.1). NCBI lineage: Eukaryota > Viridiplantae > Streptophyta > Magnoliopsida > Asparagales > Asparagaceae > Agave > Agave tequilana. The sequence continues at coordinate 101,114 of JAVJIF010000338.1, read as the reverse complement.
ATCTTAGGAATTAGGAACACCTAAAATTATGAAATTTTAAACTGAGTCAAAAATAATAGATCTTGTTTAAATTATAAGACAAGAAAGTAAGATTGAAAAGATAAATTGATTTTGAATTTTTTGCCTTAGATTTATGCACTTCACACTTCCACAATTTTTTTGGATTGAAACAAAGACTGAAAATGTCATAAAAAATATACTAAATATATATATATAATGATAATAAAAATCACTTATAGAAGTTGGTAATTATGCCTCAGGAAGTATGATTATTCACACCTAAAAAGGTGAACAAAAATAAAATAATCCCCTTTAGTTTTGTGGCCTTGTTTACTCGAGTCCTTAAGTTCAAGGGATGTTTTCTCATTTGGTGCCCTAAGATCATCTGGTTTGGGAATCACTAACTAAAGGCTCATTACTGATTAGTCTACAGTTCTGCATTATTATATTACATTTTTCTACTGATTTATGAATAAAATGTCGATCTAAACCGTGTTATGGTCTCTCTTGCAGATAAGACAAGGAGGGCAAAAGGGTAATAAGAGCTTAATTAAACTCATTTTGGGTAATTAAATCCACATTTCTTTGAGGCCAAGTAAGGGATCTTCTAGAAGATACATTGAATCTAGACCCTTGCGCACGTCAGACGAATATACGGATGAAAATACCCGAATCGGAGCATATCTAGAAGGTACCCGAAGCGTCGCGTATCCCCGCACCAAAACCAAGGACCTAGGTCCGTGGTATTGTCGTGGAAACACGATAATAACTACATTTTCGCGGCAAGGTAATAGGCCACGTGTCGATTTTCGACGCGTGGCCTTGTCTCGTCTTATGGAACCTCCCTTTGCCTATAAATACTGCAGGGTCTGGCCGAAACGCAAGCAAATTGGGATTTAGGCTAGGTTTTCTATCTTTTAGTGCAGTGTAGTATAGGTGCTCTTCTTCTTTTATTTTATATTTTTTTCTTTTTAGATCATGCATTAGGGCAGAGAGATTCAGAGAGAGAAAGAGAGAGATTGATATATAGATGGTGACAATCTATGTAAAGATGTCTCCTTTCTTCTCCATTGTTATCTTCTCCATCTTTTACATGATGCTTAGCAAATTTCTTCTTCTCATGGAAATCTAACTACTAACCACTAACTATCTAACCACTTACATGATAATCCACATGAATCTAATAGCCTCTACAAGGCCTTGCTCTTGCAAGAGCCATTGATGGCTCATGATGATGGATTCTAATATTTCTAACACTCTAACATTTCTAACACCTAACTCACAACTTGCTAACTTGTAATGTCTTCTTTATTTCGTCTTCTTTATTTCATGATCACCTTTAACCGGTTTTGATGATTTAATAGTAGCTTACAACTTGTTATGTGGTATGGATGTGTGTTTGAATGTAGAAGAACAATCTTATGAGTCATTTTCTGTGTCGTCTCTTGAAGCCAAGGATTAGTGATGGCCAAGGATCCATGTGAGGCAACTATCACTAAGAGGTTAGTATGGTTAGTGGAGCAATTAGTAGTTAGTAGCCATGAGTTTTCTTTTACTTTATTTTAAAAACCAATTCCAAAATCTTTTATTATTTTTTCTATCGTTGTTTTTACCATTTCTTTATTCACGTCTATTTTAATTTTCTTTATTACAAGCTTCATCTTCTTTTCTATTTTATTTCCCAAACCAGTTCTCTTTTATTTTCATATCGCTTTCATCGCCTTCTATACCTATCACGTTCAGTTTTCTTTTCTTTTACTTTTTATCATTTTTTTAACAAAGAAGACTTGTTAACAACCGACGTGAATAAAAACTGTAAATGCTTCTATCGCCTCCCATCCCTGTGGATTCGACCCGTTGAGCCAATGCTATAACGGAAGTATCGAGGGAACATTAGCACACATATATAATTTCATTGATTTCATGAATACACATTTTCAAGTGTTGGTTTTGCTCCGATCAAATTTTGGCGCCGTTACCGGGGCCAAAAATCTGCTTTGTTTTGCTTTTCAATTTTTAAACAAAGAAGAACCTTCGTTTTTCTTCTCAAAAATTTCAACTTAAAACCGTGAACGCTTCCATCGCTAGCCCTCCCTACGGATATGACCTATTATAGCTTGTGCTACAAACAGTGAATCGAAGGAGTAAAGTAAATCTTCATACATATTCAGAGTTTGATTATCAGCACACGGACATCAACGGTTTACTCTGAACCCTTGCTCAATTCAATTCCTCTTTCCGAACAAATTTTTGGCGCCATTGGAGAAGGAGATAAAAATGGAAATATGAAAATAAAAGAGAAATCGTTTTGAAAACAAAAAGAAAATGAAACAAAGGTGAACTAAGAGGATGGTAAAAACACCGATTGAAAAAATGATAAAAGAGTTTGGAATTAGTTTTTAAAACAAAGTAAAAGAAAACTAATGGCTACTAACTACTAATTGCTTCACTAACCATGCGAACCTCTTAGTGATAGTTGCCTCACATGGATCCTTGATCATCACTAATCCTTGGCTTCAAGAGACGATACAAAGCATGACCCATAAGATTGTTCTTCTACATTCAAACAACACATCCATACTACATAACAAGTTACAAGGTACTATTAAATCATCAAAACCGGTTGAGGTGAGCATGAAATAAAGAAGACATTGCAAGTTAGCAAGTTAGTGGGTTTAGTGTTAGAAATATTAGAATGTTAGAATCCATTATCATGAGCCATCAATGGCTCTTGCAAGAGCAAGGCCTTGTAGAGGCTACTAGATTCATGTGGATTATCAAGTAAGGGGTTAGATGATTAGTGGTTAGTAGTTAGATTGCCATGAGAAGAAAAGATTTGCTAAGAATTATGTAGAAGATGGAGAAGATTATATTGGAGAAGAAAGGAGACACCTTTCATAGATTGTCACCATCTATTACATCAATACTCTCTATTTCTCTCTGAATCTCTCTGCCCTACTACAAGATCTAAAAATGAAATGAAAATACAAAATAAAAGAAGAAGAAAATCTTAATCTACACCAAAAGAGAAAACCTAGCCTAAATCCAAATCTGCTTGCGTTTTGGCCAAACCCTGCCATATTTATAGGCAAAAAGAGGTTCCAAAAGACGAGACGAGACCACGCATCGAAGATCGACGCGTGGCCCCACCAGATTGCCACAGAAACGCGGCAATACCAGGGACCTAGTGTTGGCCCAAAGGTTACACTATCCGGTTTATGCGTTTTGATGATAACCAAACATATAAAAGCTATTTGATAGATGTTCTAGAATGAATTTCAGGTTTGTACAAGTCTTGATGGCTCAAGCGTTCTCAAGCATGTTACAAGGTTGATGGTTCAAGAGTACTCACTCATAGGATTAGAGACTCTAGCTCAGCGCGGTTCAGAGACGCCTACCTATAGATCTTTGTGTTGTTAGTTTGTTAAAGAATAGTATATAGTATTAAAGCTCAAATACCCTACACCCACAAAATTGCACGTGTTTTCAAAAGATTATTTTTGACTCTTGTTAAAATACTTTAAGTCCTATTTTAGTATATAAATACTTAGTTTATTGTATTTTACTATGCCTTTACAAAAATTCCTTTGAAAACATCACATCTTCAAATCATAATTCTGGCTGATATTTCAGATTATGACCTGTTACGGTCGACCGGGCGGTCGACCGACTCTGTTTCAGGTCAGAACGGTCGAGTCGACCGCCCGGTCGACCGTAGTTCTGACCCATGGGGTGTGCTTGTGTGCACGTTTTTCGGTCGACCGAGCGGTCGACTGGACCCCATGACGGTCGACTGAGCGGTCTACCGATTGACAGACCCAAACTCTCGTTTTGGGATGGTCGACTGGCTTTAGCCAACGGTCAAAATTTTTGAACGCTGGTCGACCATGAAGGCCTTTCTGGCTTAAATGGGTAGTTTTTTAAACATGTTTTAAAACGTGATTTTTGTCTTAAAACGTGATTTTAGGTTAGATTTTGGTCTTATTACACCTGCTTAGTCCAAATAGATATTTACCCTTTAATCCCTACCTAAATCCTATAAATAGGGGTGGTTGGGGTTGAGGTGAATCACAATAATTATTGCAAATACTTCAAAGTTTAAGTGTTCTTGAAAGAAGTGTTTTGCTCCCAATTTTTATGCTCTAATCTCTGATTTACTTCTGAAGTTTTTGAATTAAATCTCTCTTCTATTTTATTTTATTTTCACTTACAAACCTTGAGCTTCAATCCTACATATTATTCTCTAGGGTTTTGTAAAGAAAAATTTTTCAAAAGAGAGTTTGTGGTCTTTTGGTCACCAAGTGAGTATTGTACTTGTGGCTACACTTCCTCTGGACTAGAGGAGAGTGATTGAGGAGTTGGGTACTCCCTAGTGATTATAATTCTTTATGAATTTTCTAATAGATCGGAAATCCTTCTGGGTGAAGGCGGGGACGTAGAGCTGGGTGTTCGAACCTCAAAACAAGGCTCTGTGTTTGCGTTTATTTTATTTGTGTCTTTTACTTTCTATTCATTCATTCTTATATTGTCGATCTATACTCTTACAACAAGATTGCATTGTGCACCTCAAACTCTTATTTAGTGGAATCATGAGGAAGAAGTTCAGAGCCCTTCTCACGGGGTATACGACATCTAATCTTGCTTGGAGTGATTGTTACATCATCTCATTTTTAATTTGTGCATTGATTAGCATTACACATATTCACCCCCTTCTAGGTGTGATTTCAATTGGGATCAGAGTAAGGACTCTAGTTTTGACTTTACATCCTTAGAGAGATCCTATAAGTTGCTAATCACTACTTTCATATCTTCATTCATCCACTAGTAAAGATGGCCAATAACATTAAGACCCCTCCCAAATTTGATGGACTCAACTTTCCCATATGGAAAGTTAGGATGAACATATTTTTTCAATCTCTAGGTAGCTGAGTTGCTAAGTCTTTGACCAAGTCCTATAGTGCACCCGAAGGTGAGGAGGACACTTGGTGCGATCTTACCTCCAAGGAAGTTGATGCAAATTCGAAGGCTCAAAATGCCTTACTTTTAGCATTAAATGAGGATGACTTAACACGGGTTATCCATTGCAAATCCCCCTATGAGATTTAGCAACAATTATTGGTCACTCATGAGGGAATATCACAAGTCAAGAGAGCTAAAATAGATCTCTTGCGTTCCCAATATGAAAGTTTTAGAATATAAGAAAATGAATCTATTGATGATATGATTACTAAGTTTACTAAAATAAAAAATGCTCTTCCTTCTCTGGGTAATAAAATCAACAACGACCAAAAGGTGCGTAAGGTGATTCGTGCACTCCCTTCATCATGGGAAATCAAAGCTACCACCTTGAAGGAATTGAACGACAAAGACGAGATGAAACTCATTAGTCTTATTGGTAACCTTAAGACTCATGAGATGAGGAAAAAGGCTAGAGAAAAAATGGCGCCTCAAAAGAAAAAGTCTATTGCTTTTAAGTCTACCTCCACCATCTTCGACGATGAAGAAGATGAAGAGCTATCTCTTCTTGTGAGAAATGTAAAAAGAATGTACCACAGAAAAAAGCTCAACCATAGAAGGCGATGGGAAGAGAAGGAGGAGAAGAAGATCACATGCTACAACTTTCAGAAACCTGTACACATCATGGCCGAATGTCCATATTTCAAGAACAAGATATCTTCCTCCATGAAGCAAAAGAAGCCGCTTATAAAGAAGGCGTTCAAAGCCACTTGGGATTCGGAAAGTGAATCTGAAGATGAAGTTGACATGGCTGACATGTGTTTCACGGCAAACACACCTAAGGTAACTTCCGAACCATCTTATAATGATATTGAAATAAGCAAAGAAGTATTATTCAAGCTTTCATTAAACTTTCAGAAAGTTTTGATTCTAAGAAAGAAGATTGTTTAAAGTTGAAAAAGGAAAATGAAATGCTTAACAACCAAATTGCTATTTTTATAAAAGTGATTAGTCACTAATGTTGCATATTTAGTATCATATTTCCATACTTATTATAGAATAAAAACCTGCATTGTCCTAATTAATTGTTTAATTTATTTGCAGGCCCAATCTTTAAGGAGATGAAGAGGAATGAGCCCAAAGCCCACCAAAATTCTGAATTAAATCAGAATTAATTCGCACTCAGTAAATCAGGGCAAAAATCAAGAGGTTGAAAACCGGTTGAGAAGAATCCTCTCAGAATCGATCGGTTAAAGCCAAGAATCCAAGGCCATTTCGTCAGAATCTGGGACTCAAACTGAAAAACCAACTCAAGATAAAAGCAGGAAGCGAGACCAGGTCGACCCACCAACAGGGTGTGGCCACCTGGCCACACCCTGACCGCGAAAACGCGGCAAAAGCCGCGTTTCCGCGGCATTGTTGGGGAGTTAGGGGGAGCGTTTACTCCCCCGACCTCCCCGGGATCCTGATTACTGGGTTTTCTGCCTATAAAAGGCCATTCTTTGTGCTGAACATGACGACCATGCAGAGTTAGGGTTTAGACTAGTTTTTCATTTCTTAGTTTAGATTTTTGTTTTTCTTGTTCATGTAATTTTAGTTTTTACTTATGTAATTCAGAGGAGATCGACTTTCATCGAAGAACAAGAATGAAGCTTGAGCTAAAAGTGACAATGGTGTAAGGTTTATTTCTTTTCTTTGATCGTTATGAAATCGAATCGATGTTCTTTCTTTGTATGTACTTTTTAGTTTTCTTCGTCTTCTTCTTCTCTACTTCACTTTTCTTTTGGTACAACTGTCTTCCAAGTGAGTCTGAAGCATCGAAAGAGCCTTGCCTTTGCGAGTGCCACTGATAGCTCATGACGATGGAATTGTGAGTCTCTCTGTATCATTTCATGCTTGAGTATCTTGATGATGTAATGTGGAAGAGACCAAAAATCGACTCTTATGGGCTATGCACTGATTGCCTCCAATTCAAGGTAATATCGTTGCAAAGACTCAAGGTAAGCTTTTGGTGGAAAGAAGGTGAGTAATTATTTGTATTTCTTTTCTTTTATTTCTATAAATTAAATCACAAACACCATATCTTCCAAATCACTTCTTTCCCACTTCTTTGTAAATAATCATTTGTACATAGTCGCTTTCTTCGTTTTCTGATTTTCTCCACTTCTTCATTTCTCATTTTCTTTCTAACTTTAACATAACTTTCTTTTCATATTTATAACTTAAAAACAAAGAAGAATCTTCGTTTTATCTTCACCAAGATTTCAATAAAGAAACGTAAACGCTTCTATCGCAAAACCCTCCTTGTGGATCACGACCCGCATAGCCACTTGCTATAGCGGTAAGAATTGAGCACTTGCACATCTTCATTCTAAGTTCTTTAATTCCGTATTTTTTGTGCAGGTTTTGTCTCAAACAAATTTTGGCGCCGTTGCCGGGGAGGGTAACGTTGTTTTTATTGAAATCTTTATTGAAAATTTTTTAGAACTAAAACGAATTTTCTTCTCTGTTGCAGGTTATAGGGCAAGCAAAGCAGGAAATTAAAGTTGCAGTAACATATAAGTGGCCTTGGACCTCTGCTCTAGAAAGCAGAGACCAAGTGCCCTCTGCTTTGCCGCGGATCCGCGGCCAAAGCCGCGAAAACGCGGCAAAAAGGAGTGGACTACTAACTGTCTTTTTGCAGGGCTGCTTGCTTTGTAAATTGTAGTTTTCTGTAACTTTACTTTTTCTTATATGCCATCACATAAGCCTGCTAATAATCAACAGTAAAATATTTGTTGAAAAGATAAAAAAATTTGATTAGATGTTTGCATTTTAGGCACGTGTCTTTTCAATCATTTATTTTTACTGTTGAAGAGTGCTGGAGAAAGGTACGTATGCATTGCATTTAGCATAGGACTCACTTCTTGGTTGATTTATATCGCTTTGAGTGAATCTTATTTATCTTGTACACTTGCACAAATTGATTTTAAGGGCACCACCCATTAACAAGATAAGGTGAGAATTTAATCACCCTTCCTTAGCCCAAAAATCAGATTCTAAGCACTCACTAACCCAAGCCTAACTAAAAATGAGTAGACGTTGGCCCTAGAGACATTTCGGACTCAATTAGGAGATTATCCTAAGGGGGAAAGGTGTTGGAATTTGACTCTTGCCAAATCAGTGTCTAGGAAAGGGATTAAGGGCCGAAAGCCCGAAGGTTGGTGGTTATTTAATTAAGGAACGTCTTTGACGGAAAACCTCCCACCAACCTTGCCCTGACCTGGCTGATTAGCTTGTGGTCAAGGTCTGCATTGAATCTCCCGTGGACAGTCTAACCAGTTAGGAGTCGTCTAGGTCATAGGTCTACCCTAACTTAGGTTAGAATTTTTTCTTTTTCTTTGTTTGTTTATTTGTTTGTTTTTCTTTCTTTTTGTTTGTATTCTATTGTGTGATATGGCCTATAATAATAATTTTTCCAACTTCAATAATAATCCATATTACACGTCAAACTCTTTTTCGGATATTACCAACCCGGCATATCATGACTTTAACCAACCTAGTGTGCCGGATTGGTCTTATCCGAATCAATATAACCCATGTTCCCCATCGTATGACTATAATTTCCATAACGATTTCAACTCTTCACAGAGTCAGTGGGGATTCACCTCCCCCGAGCATAATTTTCAACCAACTTGTCCTCCTTCTCCACCTAGTCCACAATATTTTCAAGATTCATACTCAGTTCCACCCGTCCAAAATAGGAAACCATCAATTTTGGAAATGAGTATGCGTGAGTCCAAACACAAATCCCAAAATCTGATGGACTCACAATTTCACTACCACTTCCAAGACAATTCTTCATCTTTTCATCAAAACAATGAACCTATCAACTATGAAAAGATGCTTGAAGCCATGACTCAGGCTCAAAACACTCGTAATCGTGACATAGATATGATGATCGAATCTCTACATTCTCACCGTTGGACCAGTTCTGATGTCACTAACCATTCTGTTAGAGCCGAAGAGTCCTGTAGTTTTGGAAATCAAGATTCCATTTCAGAACAACCATTTGAACTTGCCCAAACTCCAAATTTTGAAAAAGATATTGACAGTTTAGCAAGTTATCCTTTTCCTGAAATAGAATTTGAAAATGAATATGATCCTGAACCCCAACTGAGTGATTCAATTCTACTTCCTGATTCGATTATGACTCCGGTATCTTCACCTGATTTCGATCTTTTCCCCGAGTCAACGTTGGATCCTATGCCTATTCATCATGAAATTGAATCCCCATCTTTGAGGATCATATTGAACTTGACCAATTATACAATTTTGAAAATCCTATTGACAAATTGACAAGTTCTCAATTTTTTGATATTGAACTCAATGAGATATGTGACCTAGATTCTCAAATCTGTGATCCAGTTCAACTTTCTGAATCAATATTGACTCCTGTTTTGTTACCAAACTTGAGTAATATTTTAGAGTCAGTTTTGATTCCTCCACCTATCATTCCTGAACTGGAATCACCCATATTAGGTCACATCCTATTGTTAGAAAATACATGTCCTTTACTTGACTTGGACCCGCTTCATGAACCAATTTCGACTCCTGAACCTTTACTTGACTTAAGTCACCTTCCTGAGTCGGTATTAGTTCCTGTCCTTCCTGAGTCCAAGTCAACCGTTCTATCATTTCATACTCCATTCTGGGACGAGGTGGTTGACAAATTTGACTCCGAAATTATTTATGAAATATGGAAATTAGATGGGGTTAAATATATAATAAAGATCCTTTATGGATACATCTTTTTAATGGGTTATATTAGAGAAATTGTTGGTGGGTTCCTCCGAACCCAAAGAAAAGTTGATTGGGCCGCATTTCGTGGACCAATCAGACCACCACCGGAACCACCACCATAAGGTAACATTTTCCTTCCCTTTTGTCTTTTTCATGCATCTATGCATTAATTCATACATTGAGGACAATGCATGCGATAGGTATGGGGGAGGATCTAACATAACTTTTCTTTTGTTTAAAAAAAAAAATTAACATTTTTCTTTACTTTTAAAAAACTTTTTGAAAATGGAAACAATATTTTGACATATTTTTTGTAAGAAATTAAGTTAATTTTAAGGAATAGGAAAATCCAAATTAGGATTTCTTATACTTGGTCAAAATAAGATTATTTGTTTGATTTTTAGGGTTAGGAAGATAATTTGTCAAAGTAATTTAGTCTTGATCTTTACCTTGATGAAGTATGCACACCTCATACACTTACACACTTAGGGTTCAAAAATAAATATTCTTATGCCTTATAAAAAAATATATATAAAAAAAAAGAAAAAGAAAGAAATAAGCAAATCTAATTATTAATTAGCTAGGTGCTTTGGCCTAAGCAAGCCTTAGTATTTACGCGAAAGATGATTAGATAAGTTTGAAAAAAAAAATTCTTTGATTAAGCTGGGTATTTGTGCCTAATAAAGCATAAGTATTCACGCCTAAAAGAGGTTCTTATAATAAAATCCTTAGTTTTGTGGCCTTATTTGCTCGAGTCCTTAAGTCCTAGGGGTGTTTTCTCACCCGGTGCCCTAAGACCGTTTGGTTTGGGAGTCATCGATTAAAGGCTCGTTACATGGGTAGATTAGAAAGCCTAATAGAACTAAGGAATAATACCAAAAAAAAAAGTATATATATATATAAATAAAGAAGGCATAAGAGTTAGAGTTAATGAATCCTTAGTCAAAATTTTCACAGTCACAAGTTGCATATGACTTAGGGTAAAGTAATAGACTAGATGAGAAGTACAATTTGACTCCTTACTTAAATTGATAACAAATTTTTGAATAGAGACTAAGTTTAGGAATGAAAAATTCAGTTTTCCTATAACTTATAGATTGCTTAGATCTTACAATTATATTTCAAATATTTTTCCTTTCAAAATGCTTTTCGAAAATACTAACACTTTATTTCTCTTTCTTTATGGATTTTGTGGGTGCAATCCGCTGAAAACCCTCACGAGACAAAACTCGTCCTCTAGGGGAAACCTAGAGGTTTAACGGCTTATTGCACATGCTCAGTGCAATCGCGTGACCTGCGAAAGTGGTCTAATAATCCTTAGTATAGTTTAGTTGTTTTGCTCGAGGACGAGCAAAAGATAGGTATGGGGGTGTGATTAGTCACTAATGTTGCATATTTAGTGTCATATTTCCATACTTATTATAGAATAAAAACATGCATTGTCCTAATTAATTGTTTAATTTATTTGCAGGCCCAATCTTTAAGGAGATGAAGAGGAATGAGCCCAAAGCCCACCAAAATTCTGAATTAAATCAGAATTAATTTGCACTCAGTAAATCAGGGCAAAAATCAAGAGGTTGAAAACCGGTTGAGAAGAATCCTCTCAGAATCAATCGGTTAAAGCCAAGAATCTAAGGCCATTTCGTCAGAATCTGGGACTCAAACTGAAAAACCAACTCAAGATAAAAGCAGGAAGCGAGACCAGGGTGACCCACCAACAGGGTGTGGCCACCTGGCCAAACCCTGGCCGTGAAAACGCGGCAAAAGCCGCATTTTCGCGGCATTGTTGGGGAGTTAGGGGGAGCGTTTGCTCCCCCGACCTCCCCGGGATCCTGATTAGTGGGTTTTCTGCCTATAAAAGGCCATTCTTTGTGCTGAAAATGATGACCATGCAGAGTTAGGGTTTAGACTAGTTTTTCATTTCTTAGTTTAGGTTTTTGTTTTTCTTGTTCATGTAATTTTAGTTTTTACTTATGTAATTCAGAGGAGATCGACTTTCATCGAAGAACAAGAATGAAGCTTGAGCTAAAAGTGACAATGGTGTAAGGTTTATTTCTTTTCTTTGATCGTTATGAAATCGAATCGATGTTCTTTCTTTGTATGTACTTCTTTTTAGTTTTTTCGTCTTCTTCTTCTCTACTTCACTTTTCTTTTTGGTACAACTGTCTTCCAAGTGAGTCTAAAGCATCGAAAGATCCTTGCCTTTGCGAGTGCCACCGATAGCTCATGACGATGGAATTGTGAGTCTCTCTGTATCATTTCATGCTTGAGTATCTTGATGATGTAATGTGGAAGAGACCAAAAATCGACTCTTATGGGCTATGCGCTGATTGCCTCCAATTCAAGGTAATATTGTTACAAAGACTCAACGTAAGCTTTTGGTGGAAAGAAGGTGAGTAATTATTTGTATTTCTTTTCTTTTATTTCTGTAAATTAATTCACAAACACCATATCTTCCAAATCACTTCTTTCCCACTTCTTTGTAAATAATCATTTGTACATAGTCGCTTTCTTCGTTTTCTGATTTTCTCCACTTCTTCATTTCTCATTTTCTTTCTAACTTTAACATAACTTTCTTTTTCATATTTATAACTTAAAAACAGAGAAGAATCTTCGTTTTATCTTCACCAAGATTTCAATAAAGAAACGTAAACGCTTCTATCGCAAAACCCTCCTTGTGGATCACGACCCGCATAGCCACTTGCTATAGCGGTAAGAATTGAGCACTTACACATCTTCATTCTAAGTTCTTTAATTCCGTATTTTGTGTGCAGGTTTTGTCTCAATCAAAAAGAAAAAGATGAATTATCTTCCATTATTATTTCAACACAAAGAGATTTTGATGCCTATAGAGTTGCATGCAAAGCTAAATATCCTAAAATTGATGAAAATGAGATTTCTATGTTAAAAACTAAAATAAATGATTTGAAAAATATTTTAAAAGAATGTGCATTTAACAATACTAAAATAGAAGAAATGCTTTCAAAGAAACACATGCACACTTCACATATTAAACATGATAAACCATCACATGCTAAAACTCCACATGTTCATCATACCAACACATCACATGTCAATCTTGCTAAAACACCACTTGTTCACAAATCACATGTTCATAAACTACATGCTCATTATGTCTTTAAATATGAAAGAATTTATAAATGTACTTATTATGGCCGACATGGTCATTTAGCCAAATTTTGTTATGATCATATAAATAGTATGAACAATCATGTTTGGGTTCGAAATACTAACGTATTAGGACCCAAGAAAATATAGGTACCAAAATCAACCGTTCAATTATTTGATATAAGTACACACCAAGACTCCAAGACGTAGGGAGCGGTGGTAACTTGATAGTGGTTGCTCAAGACATATGACATGGGACATCAATAATTTTTCAACTCTATCGAGGTACGTTGAAGGTGGCACCGTCACCTTCGGAGATGACTCCAAGGGCACCATCATCTGTATAGGTAACATTAAGATTGATACATCTCCTTTAATTAAAAATGTGGTTCTTGTTGATGGGCTTAAACATAATTTACTTAGTATTAGTCAACTATGTAATCGTGGTTCCAAAGTTGTTTTTGATAAAACTTCTTGTAATATTTATGATTATAAAACCAATGAATGTATTCTCACCGGATTTCATGAAACTACATTATTGGTATGCTTAATTTGGATTGTACTACAAAATGTTTAAATGTTTTTGATGAGAATTCATGGTTATGGCATAGAAGATTAGGCCTTACTTTTTTTGATCATCTTTCTAGAATCAATTCTAATGAATCGGTAAAGGGTATTTCTCATTTGAAGTTTGAAAAGGACCGCATTTGTGATGAGTGCCAACTTAAGAAACAAACCAAGACCTCTTTCAAATCAATCAAGGATATTATGACATCTAGGCCATTAGAATTGATCCACATAGATCTTTTTGGACCAACTAAAACTAAAAGTTTAAATGAAAATAGATATGTTTTTATTTTAGTCGATGATTTCTCACGTTTTACATGGATTTTCTTTTTGGAGCATAAAAATCAAACTTTTTCGCATTTTAATATTTTCGAAAAAGGGTTGAAAAAGAAAAAGGATTTTCGATTTCACGCATAAGAAGTGATAGAGGTGGTGAGTTTGTTAACCAATTCTTTATGACTTATTGTGATGTTAATGGAATTAAGCATGAATGTCATGTCCTATAACTCCACAACAAAATGGAGTCGTTGAACGGAAAAATAGAACTCTTTAAGAAATGGTTAGGACCATGATAAGTGATACGGACTCCCTCAATACTTATGGGCCGAGGCCGTAAATACCGCATGCTATATATCGAACTGTATTTATTTTTGTAAAAAATACTTCCAAAACTTCCTTTGAAATCTATCATTTGAGAAAACCAAATGTTTTGTATTTTAAAGTTTTTGGATGCAAATGTTTTATTTTGAACACCAAAGATAATTTGGGCAAATTTGATGCTAAGGCTTTTGAAGCAATTTTGTTGGCTATTCTAGTACTAGCAAAGCATATAGAGTGTTTAACAAATCATCTCTTACAATTGAAGAATCTATGCATGTTAAGTTTTTGAAATCTAATGCATTTGTTAAGAATGTTGCAGAGATTGATTCTTTAGGTGAAGACATGGAGAAAATATCCTTGAAGGACTCAACCATCCAAGTAGACAAGCAAGAACCTAATGGTGAAGTTCAAAAGGATGAAGTGGAACCATCCCAACTACTTCCTAAAGATTGGAGATATGCTACAAATCATCCCAAAAGATCTCATCATAGGTGATGTATCAAAGGGGTAACCACTCGCTCCAAACTCCATGATTTGTGTGGGCATTATGCATTCATATCTCATTTTGAACCCAAAACCATCCTCGAAGCCGAGGGTGACTCATATTGGTTGCTTTATGCAAGAAGAGCTAAATCAATTTGCGCGCAACCAAGTTTGATATCTTGTTCCTAAACCCCATGATAGACCAATCATTGGTACTAAGTGAATTTTTAGGAAGAAGTTGGATGAGTCAGGAAATATTGTTAGGAATAAAGCTAGGTTAGTGGCCCAAGGCTACACCCAAGTTGAAAGAATCGACTTTGAGGAGACCTTTGCACCCGTAGCACGGCTAGAAGCCATATGGATCATACTAGCTTATGCATCCTATAAAAATTTCAAACTTTTTTAAATGGATGTAAAAAGTGCATTTTTAAATAGTTTTATTGAAGAGGAAGTATAAGTTGAACAACCCCCCGGTTTTGTTGATCATATACATCCAAATTTTATTTTCAAACTAGATAAATCATTGTATGGTTTAAAACAAGCTCCAAGAGCTTAGTATGAAAGACTTTCTACCTTTTTTCTATCAAATGATTTTGTTAAGGGCAAAGTAGACACCACATTATTTACTAAACATGTTGGTAGTGACATTCTAATTATACAAATCTATATTGATGATATAATCTTTGGTTCTACTAATGAATTACTTTGCAAGGAGTTTGAATCATGTATGCAGCATGAATTTGAGATGTCTTTGATGGGTGAATTGAACTATTTGCTTGGATTCCAAATCAAGCAAATGAGTGATGGGATCTTCATAAGTCAAGTACACTAAGGAACTCATCAAGAAATTTGGACTTGAAGACTCAAAAACTTACAACACTCCCATGGCTACCACTACCAAACTTGACAAGGATGACCAAGGTAAGAGTGTAGACATAAGCTTATATAGAAGTATGATTGGTAGTTTGTTATATTTAACAGCTAGTAGGCCGGATATTATATTTAGTGTGTGTCTTTGTGCTAGATTCCAATCGTGTCCTAAAGAATCCAACTTGATAGCGATAAAATGCATTTTTCGATACCTTAAGGGCACTATTGGTATGCGTCTATAGTATCCGAAGACCGGACAATTCTCAATGACGAGTTTTTTAGATGCCGACTATGCAGATTGTATAGTGGATAGGAAGAGTACTAGTGGAACATGTCAATTTCTCGGTAATTGTCTTGTTTCATGATCTTTCAAGAAACAAAATTCGGTAGCCCTCTCAACCGCCGAGGCGGAGTATGTTGTGGCTGGGCATGTTGTGCTCAAGTCCTTTGGATAAAACATACTCTCCTTGATTGTGATTTGCATTATAACCATATTAAAATATTGTGTGATAATACTAGTACAATTTATATGACTAAGAATGCAAATCAACATAGTAAGACCAAACACATAGAGATTAGATATCACTTTCTTAGAGATCATTTTGAGAAAGGTGATATTGATATTGATTATGTTTCTACTGATTTTCAACTTGCCGATGTTTTCACTAAACCACTTGATTTCAATAGTTTTTTTTTTATATATGGTGAACTCAATGTTTATGTTATTGACTAAAGAGTTTCATACTCATATTTTCCTTTTTGATGTATGGCAAAAAGGGGGAGAAATATATCCTTGTATGTATGTTTTTGTTTGTGTTTTGTTCTCAAATAATAACTTTATTTTATATCAAAGAATATATTTTCAGGTTTATTCTTTCATTATGGTTTCATGTATAGTATACTTATTTATATAGCATTATTGTTTAATAGAGCATTATTTGAGGAGGAGTTTCTACCTTCCTTCTATATCTTGTGTTATAGCTTATATGTTTTGTCATCATCAAAAAGAGGAAGATTGTTGGCCTAAAGGTTACACTCTCTGGTTTATGCGTTTTAATGATAACAAAACATATAAAAGCTATTTGGTACTAATAGAAGTTCTAGAATGAATTTCAGGTTTGTACAGGTCTTGATGGCTCAAGCGTTCTCAAGCATGTTCCAAGGTTGATGGCTCAAGAGGACTCACTCATAGGATTAGAGACTCTAACTCAGCAACGCGGTTCAGAGATGCCTACCTATAAATCTTTGTGTTGTTAGTTTGTTAAAGAATAGTATATAGTATTGAAGCTTAAATACCCTACACACACAAAATTACACGTGTTTTCAAAAGATTATTTTTGACTCTTGTTAAAATACTTTAAGTCCTATTTCAGTATATGAATACTAAGTTTATTGCATTTTACTATGACTTTACAAAAATTCCTTTGAAAACATCACATCTTCAAATCATAATTCTAGCTGATATTTCAGATTATGACCTGTTACGGTCGACCGAGCGGTCGACCGAGCGGTCGACCGGCTTTGTTTCAGGTTAGAACGGTCGACCGTGCGGTCGACCACAGTTCTGACCCATGGGGGTGTGCATGTGTGCACGTTTCTCGGTCGACCGAGCGGTCGACTGGACCCCATGACGGTTGACTGAGCAGTCGAACGACTGACGGACCCAAACTCTCAGTTTCAGGCGGTCGACCGGCTTCAGCCAACAATCAAAAATTTTTGAAAACCGGTCGACCGGCTGGTCGACCGTGAAGGCATTTTCTGGCCTGAACGGCTAGTTTTTTTAAACATGTTTTAAAACATGATTTTTGTCTTAAAACGTGATTTTAGGCTGGATTTTGGTCTTATTCTAAGTACACCTAGAGGGGGGGTGAATAGGTGTACGGCTAATCTAATGAACCAAATGCGGAAATGAAAAGTAAATTGCAACACACTTAGTGTAACTAACGAGTATAGCCGAATTTCTGGTAAAGGGCTCTGGACTAACTCCTCTTGATTCCTCTGAATAAGAGTTGAGGTGCTATATGAAGCTCTCGTGGTTAAACACAAGTGAGGCATACACAAACAAGCCAAGCATATAATATATGAATGAGCAATATAAAATGATGCAAGACACAATATAAAAGAGAGAGAGATAGAGTTAATGGATCAAACGCAAACACCAAGATTTGTTTCGAGGTCGACCACCCAGCTCTACGTCCCCGCCTTCACACAGAAGGATTTTCACTAACTTGTCCACACAGGGAACCTCCACTGAGGATTTGGGGCAATACAACCGGGAGTACACAACTCCTCTCTCAATTACAAACACAACCTCTACACTTAGAGGCTAGGCACAAAGCCACCAATATGAACCTCATAAATGAGGGATAGGCACAAAGCCAAACAACAGATCAACCTCTGACTAGAGGGATAGGGCACAAAGCTACCACTCTAAAATCAACCTCTACACAAGAGGGATATCACAAATTAGGAGGATTTACAACTTAGTGATCAAAAGACCACAAATCAACTTCTTTCTCACAAAACAAAGATCCTATAGAGAGGATAGAATGATAAGCTCAAGTGTGAGAAAATAAAGTATTTTGAATAAAGAAAATCACTTGGGAAAATCTTCAAATAGATATAGAATTTTTAGACCAAAAACAAATTCCCAAAAGACTATTTTCTTTGAATTAAAAACACGTTTAAAACAAATAGAGAATAGGAATTTTAACCCAAAAACTTTTTGCTGAAAACATTAGAAGAGTATGAAATTTTTCTCCTTCAAAATCTTGTTCAAAACAGCCAAGAGATGGGGTATAAATAGGCCCCAAAAGAATTCTGCCGTTGGCTGGCAGAAAGGTCAAATTTGACGTTCCGGTCGATCGGCCAACGGTCAAAAAAGTGACCGGCCAACGGTCAAAAAAGTGACCGTTGAGCCTGTTGGTTGACCGCCCGGTCGACCGCGCCAATTCCAGAGAGCAGTTGCTCTCTGGCCAGTCGACCGCTCGGTCGACCGTGCCAAGCCTCACGGTCGACCGTCCGGTCGACCGCCCCCACCCGAGAGTGGGGCACTTTCAGTCGGTCGACCGCTCGGTCAACCGGCCTAAGTGGCTGGTCAGCGTGCACGTTCTTGTGCACGTCGGTCGACCACTGACTCTGGGTTCGGTCGACTGGCCCGGTCGACCGCCAGAGCCTGGCAAAGCTGTTTAAGGGATTTGAAAACTGAGTTTTTAATTGTCAAATAAATCCCATAAAATCTCTAAAAATTCATAAACATAAGTTCATATATTCTCTTTGAAATACAAACTTGTTTGAGTAAAAATCAAACCAATTTACAAATATTTTGAACTCTTTTTTTTTATGTTATGGAAATTTTACCAAAAACCAAATTTCGTATTTTCCAAAACTTGAATTTTTGAGATGAAAAATCGTTTTGTCCAAAACTCATCCAAATACAAAAACATGATACTTAAACAACTTGAAGCATATAGTATATGGATATAATCCAATATACATATAAAGATATATATCAATGTTTTTGACAATAAATCCAAAAATAAGTTTTGTTAAAATACCAAAACTCCAAACTCATGAAATAGACTATCAAAATAAGTTTGTTTAAATAGTTGAAGCATACATGTATATAGAACAAGTCTAATATACATTAGACCATGTAAACTTGTTGATTCTATCTATTTATGAAAACCAAGATCGGTTAAACCAAAAATCGAAAACTAAAACATGAAACTTAAACAAGTGTGTGTGTTGTGAACTTGAGCATATCACACTATCTAAACTTTAACAGATAGATCTAAACTATAAACTAACACTGTACCGAAATCTTCTTATAGAGCCGCGTCTCCAAGTTGACTCGATCCAAACGTGATCCACCGAGCTTGACTCCAACGAGTGCTAGATATGAACTTTAACGCTCGGGCTCTTGAATCACCATGTGAAAGCTCCAAAATACCTTTGTTGAAGCTAATCACCTACTAATATCTTGGTTAAGTATCTGAAACTAAATATCACAAGATTATTAGTGAACAATAACTACATGAGTTAATCATCATCAAAACTAGAGTGGAAGGCCTCTGGGCCAACACTTTTACACCTGCTTAGTGATTAGTCTCTAATTTTGCATAATTTTTATCACATCCGCATATTTATTTGGTATAAAATTTTGCTAATAAAGCTTTGCTTGCTTGATTCTAAGTCCATGGTGTGCAATGAAGAAGAAGACCCTAAATCACCATTTAATTAATGATTAAAGGCCTATTAAGATAGCCATTGACCTAGGAGGCTGATTCTGTCAAAATCAGGGGCTGTAAACTAGAAATCGGGCATAGAGACTGACAGGAGACAAAAAGTACAGCGCGCGGCTCAAAGCACCACGCACGCGGCCAACCTATGGCCGCGGCGTGCGACTGGCTTCAGGCTAGGGGTTGTCCCCTTAGCCCCCGTCCCCTGGTGCCTATAAATACCCCCTTAGGGTTTCAGAGCAGAAAATATGCAAGGTTTAGGGTAGTTCTCATTTTTTATTTTGTAGTTTAGGATAATGTAGTGTAGTTTTTCTTCTTCTTCCTCCCTTGTATTTTTCATTTCTTTTAGATTTTGTATAGGGAGAGAGAGTGGTACATGTTGGGAAGCAAGAGTGCTTGTAATAGAAGGTGACAATTTATGAAAGGTGCTCTCTTACCTTATCTTTGCTTTCTTCTCTCTAATCTCTTTTACATGTGTAGGTAATTTTTCTCTCATGGCAACTAACTGCTAACCACCAACTAGTCTAACTTCTTAGTTGATAATCCACATGAATCTAATAGCCTCTACTTGGCCTTGCTCTTGTAAGAGGCATTGATGGCTCCTGATGATTGATCTAACACTCCAACTTCCTAACCACTAACAAGCTAACATTACTTTACTCCATACTTACTTTTAGTTTTGATGGTTTAAGTGTAGCTTGCACTTGTTTGTTGAGTTGGGTTGTGATGAGTTACATATGGGTCATGTTTTGAATCGCTCTTGAACCAAGGACTAGTGATGGCCAATGATACATGTGAGATAACTATCACTAAGAGGTTAGCATGTTGGTGGAGTCATTAGTAGTTAGTAGCCGTGAGTTTTCTTTCTTTTTCACTTTATTTTAGATATAAAAACAAAATCACAAATACCATTTTTCTATGTTTCCCACTTCTTCGTATTTCACCGTACTTCTTTTTTCATTCATTCATTTCTTTTCTTTACATTCTTTCAAACATTGAAGAATCATTAACATACACATGAACATACTGTATAAGCTTCTATCGCCTCCCGTTCTTCTGGATTCGACTCATTTTAGCCTCTATGCTATAACGGAAGTATCGAGGAAGCCAAAGCACATACACTTTAAATCTTAATTTCAAAACATACACTTTTTCTGCGTGGTTTTTCCCCGATCACTTAGTCCAAATAGATATTTACCCTTTAATCCCTACCTAAATCCTATAAATAGGGGTGGTTGGGGTTGAGGTGAATCACAACAATTATTGTAAAGATTTCAAAGTTTAAGTATTCTTGAAAGAAGTGTTTTGCTCTCAATTTTTGTGCTCTAATCTCTAATTTACTTCTGAAGTTTTTGAATCAAATCTCTCTTCTACTTTGTTTTATTTTCACTTACAAACCTTGAGCTTCAATCCTACATATTATTCTCTAGGGTTTTGTGAAGAAAAATTTTTCAAAAGAGAGTTTGTGGTCTTTTGATCACCAAGTGAGTATTGTACTGTGGTTACACTACCTCTGGACTAGAGAAGTGTGATTGAGAAGTTGGGTACTCCCTTGTGATTGTAATTCTTTGTGAATTTTCTA
The DNA here is from genome assembly GCA_038442645.1 of Agave tequilana. Classification (NCBI taxonomy): domain Eukaryota; kingdom Viridiplantae; phylum Streptophyta; class Magnoliopsida; order Asparagales; family Asparagaceae; genus Agave; species Agave tequilana. The sequence continues at coordinate 79,904 of JAVJIF010000338.1, read as the reverse complement.
GTGGATCGGAAATCCTTCTGGGTGAAGGTGGAGACGTAGAGCTGGGTGCTCGAACCTCGAAACAAATCTCTGTGTTTGCGTTTGGTTTATTTATGTCATTTACTTTCTATTCATTCATTCTTATATTGTCGATCTATACTCTTACAACAAGATTGCATTGTGCACCTCAAACTCTTATTTAGAGGAATCACGAGGAAGAAGTTCAGAGCCCTTCACGGGGTATACGACATCTAATCTTGCTTGGAGTGATCGTTACATCATCTCATTTTTAATTTGTGCATTGATTAGCATTACACCTATTCACCCCCCTCTAAGTGTGATTTCACCTAGGTCCCTGGTTTTGGTGCGGAGATGCGCGACACTTCGGGGACCTTTTAGGTATACTCTGATTCGGGTATTTCCATCCGTATATTTGTCTGACGTGCGCAAGGATCTAGGTTCAATGTATCTTCTCGAAGATCCCTTGCTTGGCCTCCAAGAATTGGGGATTTAATTACCTGAAAATGGGTTTAATTAAGCTCTTATTACCCTTTTGCCCTCCTTATCTTGATTATCTGCAAGAGAGACCAAAACACAGCTTGTGTCACACACTCAGTGCAATCGCGTCACCTGCGAAAGTGGTGTAATAACATTTGTAGTATAGTTTTTCTTTTCTTTTTTTGCTCGGGACGAGCAAAAGATAAGTGTGGGGGTGTGATTAGTCTACAGTTCTGCATTATTATATCGCATTTTCCTACTGATTTATAAATAAAATGTTGGTTTAAATCGTGTTTTGGTCTCTCTTGCAGATAATCAAGATAAGGAGGGCAAAAGGGTAATAAAAGCTTAACTAAACCCAATTTTTGGGTAATTAAATTCACATTTCTTGGAGGCCAAGTTAGGTATCTTCTAAAAGATACATTGAACCTAGACCCTTGCACACGTCAGACGAATATACGGATGGAAATACCCGAATCGGAGTATATCTAGAAGGTCCCCGAAGCGCCGCGCTTCCTCGCAGCAAAATCAGGGACCTAGGTCCCTGGTATTACCGCGAAAACACAGCAAAAACCGTGTTTCCGTGGCAAGGTAGTGGGGCCACGCATCGATGCGTGGCCTTGTCTCGTCTTCTGGAACCTCCCTTTGCCTATAAATACTGCAGGGTCTGACCGAAACGCAAGCATATTGGGATTTAGGATAGGTTTTCTATCTTTAAGTGTAGTGTAGTGTAGGTGTCCTTCTTCTTTTATTTTGTATTTTTTTCTTTTTAGATCATGTATTACGATAGAGAAATTCAGATAGAGAAAGAGAGAGATTGATGTAATAGATGGTGACAATCTATGTAAAAGTGTCTCCTTTCTTCTCCATTGTTATCTTCTCCATCTTTTACTTGATGCTTAGCTAATTTCTTCTTCTCATGATAATCTAACTACTAACCGCTAACCATCTAACCACTTGATAATCCACATGAATCTAATAGCCTCTACAAGGCCTTGCTCTTGCAAGAGCCATTGATGGCTCATGATGATGGATTCTAACATTCTAACGTTTCTAACACCTAACCCACTAACTTGCTAACTTGCAATGTCTTCTTTATTTCATGCTCGCCTCTAACCGGTTTTGATGATTTAATAGTAGCTTGCAACTTGTTATGTGGTATGGATGTGTTGTTTGAATGTAGAAGAACAATCTTATGAGCCATGCTCTGTATCGTTTCTTAAAGCCAAGGATTAGTGATGGCCAATGATAGGTAGCGAAAAATGCATAATTGTCATCATATATACCATCGCATTTGCACGTTTATTCATATTATAATGCACATTTATTAATATTTCTTTATTTAATATGTGCAGGCCTCAAATTATCAATTTAATAAAGAATAAAGCTTAAAGAGCCCAAAAGCCCAGATCCAAGCCCATGTTTGAAGCCCAGGTGAAAAAGCGCAAATACAAAGAGTCAAAATGCAAATACAAGGGCTAAAAGTTGCAAATATCAGAGATTAGGGAAGGATAGACTTCTATCCAGCTCTAAACACCTGTAGGATGAGGATAAAAGGCCAAGATAAGAAGGAAATTCGTGGGAAGAAGACTTGAAGAAATCTGGATTAAGGATAACTTGATTACTAAGTTATCTCGAAAATCCAGATTAAAAGGCCAGGATCACACTTCTAGAAGAAGAAGCCCACATGGAAGGACCAGGAGAGGTTACGCGCCAAAGCGCGCGGCCAGAAGCCACAAAAGTGCCGCGGCCGCGCGGCAAGGGCGCGGCTTTTTGACGTTATCTGGCTACCAGATTTCGTTGGCAACTCTATCCGGGACTCCTCTACATTCTGCACTATAAATATCCGAGCAGTCGCAACAGGGAGGGGCATGCAGAGACGATTAGGGTTTTCTTTAGCCACTTTTATTTAAAGTTGTAATTTTTATTTCATGCTATTTGTGGAGAAGAAGGAGACGATTGTGTAACCGGAGATTCAACGAAATAAAGGTCACTCTTTTGTTCTCTTTTAATTTCTGCAACTTTACTTTATTGCTTTTGTGATCTCTCTTTGTTTTAATCTGTGATCTCTTCTTGTTTTCGTTTTCTTTTCCTTGCAATCTTTCTCATAAAAAATAATAAAAAAAATAAATAATTTGAAAAGAAAAAAATAATGAAGAACTAAATCTCTCTAGTGGTTTGCTGAGACTCTTGAAGCAACCCTAGAGCAGTTAAGCCTAGATCTGATTAAGGAACATCAATCGAAACCCTAGGTATTAAAAATAATTTTTCTAGAAGATTAAACAAATACCTAGAATTCCTAATATAGGTTGCATATTAAAAAGACCTCTCATGACTTCAAACTTAAGAACTAGGACGGCATAAATTTAAGATTCGTCTTTTATTAGGCTGTACTTAGATGTTAGGATGAACCATAGTTTGGCTTTTAATAATGTAACTTTGCTAGAAGTCTAGTATTGATTTTTCTTGCTTGAATTATTTGTAATGACCTAGGGTGAATCATATCAATCTTAAGGTGAAGATCAAGCTCCTTAACTTGCAATAGGGTTGTGGTAGAAGATCAGCAAAACCACGTCTTTAATCTCATATTTTCATCACCAATCTAATCTCTCTTTTCTTACTTGAAGCATACAGAGGAATCGAGTCGAAAAGCTTTCATCGCATCCTTCCCTGAGGATCACGACCCGCTTGAGCCCTTGCTACAGCGGATTCGCATTGAGACTAAGAATTCTGAACTCTATTTCAATTATCAAAATCTCAATCAAATTTTGGCGCCGTTGCCGGGGAAGGAACGGCACGATTTCCTCGTTCTAATCATTCTTTCTTTTCTGTTGCAGGTACAGAGAACAGGAAACAAAAACAGAGCAGCAGAAAGCACATATAGCTATCCAGTGCCTCTGCCCTCGAAGGCAGAGCACCTGTACCTACAACTTTGCCGCAGAAACGCGGCAAAAGCCGCGAATCCGCGGCAATTGTAGTGGACTACTAATCCAGTTTTCTGCAGGTTACTCTGCAGTGCAAAATTCTAAATTCTTTTGTGATTATTTTTCTCTGTGATCACTCTGCAATTGCTAATAATTAACATTAACCCATTTGTTGAAAATAAAAAAAAAAAATTTTTTAGACTCTTGCATTTAGGGCACGTGTCTATTTACATTCTTTTAATTCTGTTGAAGAGTGCTGGCGACAAGGTACGTTTGCATAGCATATAGATTAGGAAACACTCTTGGTTGTTTACTGCTTTCTTGAGTGATTACTTTTCTACCGCTTTACACGTACACTAATTCATCTTAAGGGCATAACCCATAAGCAAGATAAGGTGGGGATTTCATCACCCTTCCTTGGCCCACAAATCATATCCGTCACACTCACAACCCTAACCTTAAGTAAAATTTGACTAGACGTTGGCCCTAGGTTAACTCGGACTCAATAGGAGATTGACCGAAGAAGGAAAATTGTTCGAAATTAACTCTTATCAAATCGGTGTCTAGGCAGGGGATTGAGGGCCGAAAGCTCAAAGAACGGTGGTTATTTAATTAAGGAACGTCTCTGACGGAAAACCTCCCACCGGTCTTGCCACCTACCTGGCCGATTAGCTTGTGGTTAACGTCGACAGTAGACCTCCTAAGGACAGTCTAAAGTTAGGAGTCGTCTAGGTCAAGGCTTACCTTAGATTAGGACTTTTGATTGTTTTTCTTTTTTTGATTGATTGGGTGAACTTGTTTGCTGATTGTGCATGACCGCTTGGTCGAGAGACCCACTTACATCCAGGCTAACTAGAACTAGTTCACCACCCGAGCTCAAGCCCGACTCACACATGGCACAACCACAGTCACTCCAAGATAGGTTCTATCCTATTAGAACCTCTCTTCCTTCTTGCATCCAACTCACTATCGGAAGTGTTGACCCATATGAACTCAAGCCACAATACATCAACACTCTTCCCAAATTTCATGGACTTGAATCTGAGGATGCATACTTCTTCATAAGGGAATTTGAAGAAGTATGTCAAATGATGAATATACCTAAGTTAGGAGACGATGCTATCAAACTTAGGTTTATCCCCTTTGCTTTGAAGGATTTAGCAAAGAAATGGCTCTACAGTCTAGAGGCCGGTTCAATATCTTCTTGGGATAATTTCATTAAGGCCTTCTTAAAGAAATTTTATCCCGTTCACAAGACTGCACTGATTAGGAAGAATATCCTCCAGTTTAAGCAAACAGCCAATGAACCTTTTTGGAAATACTTCGAGCGTTTTAAGGATCTCCTTGCCCAATGTCCTCACCATGGGATAGAGAAATGGCGACTTTGCCAAGTTCTCTATGATGGATTAGATTATTCTACTAAAACACTGTTAGAATCCATGTGTCAAGGAGGATTTCTGCAAAAGAATGAAGATGAAGGATGGACATTGTTTGAGGAATTAGCTGAAAAGTCCATCCAATGGGACCCTACTCCTGAAAAATCTAGGACTAATGACCCTACTTCTTCTAAAGGAGGTATCCATTCCATTGAGGCCAACGTAGCAACCGATGCTAAGTTAGCTGCTGTTATGCGTAGACTAGAGGCTCTTGAAACGAAAGAGCCAGTCTCTGTGAACCAAGTCAGCCCAATATCTTCGGCGGGCTGTACTTATTGTCAAGATATGAACCATGTGTTCGAGGAATGTCCTGTTTTCATCGCGCATCAAAGCTTGCCCGAACATATGAGTGCGGCCTTCACAAGGCCCGCCAACAATCCTTATGCACCCACCTACAATCCCGGTTGGAGAAACCATCCCAATTTTTCATGGGGCCCAAGCAACAATGATCAAGTGAGGCCCAAATTCTCCAACAACTTCCAAAATCCGCCTTATCAACAAAATTTCCCTAGTCAAAATCCTCCACCGTCTTTCCAAAATTCACAAATGGAGACAAGACTTTCAAATTTGGAAAGAAAGGTGGATACCCTAGTGAAAAGCCAAGACACGCTGGCTCAAGTCCTAAGTAGGATAGAGCTCCAATTGAACCAGCAAGAGAGACAGAGGGGTACCCTACCAAGTCAACCATTGCCAAATCCTAGGAATCCTAGGCCAGCCAATGAGGCTCAAGACCCAAATCAGTGTCACATGGTTCATACACTCAGATCGGGGAAACAAGTTGATAATCAAGTATCTATGCCATCGGATCCATCTCAGCCATCCATTCCATCTAGCTCCACTTCCATTCTATCTAGCTCCACTCCTTCTCCATCCAGTCCCAAGGAAACTGAAGCTGAAAAGTCAGCAGGTCAGATGTACCAGCCTATAGCTCCATTTCCAAATAGGCTTAGAAGCAACAACAATGCACACATGGAGAAATTATTAGAGGTGTTCAATCAAGTTAGGCTCAACATTCCACTTCTTGATGCAATCCAACAGGTCCCTAGTTATGCCAAATTCATTAAGGACATGTGCACCAAGAAAAGAAAGACTAATGTGCCTAAGAAGGTTTTTCTAGCCACTAACATTAGTGAGCTACTGTCCAACCAGATCCCTATCAAGTATAAGGACCCAGGTTGCCCCACCATTTCTTGCACCATAGGTCGAGCCGAAATCAATCGAGCACTCCTCGATTTAGGAGCCAGCATCAATTTGCTCCCTTTCTCCGTATATCAACAACTTGGATTAGGTGAACTCAACCCGACCCAAGTTACTATTCAGTTGGCTGACCGCTCTATCAAAGTTCCAAAGGGAGAGATCAATGACGTTCTCATACGGGTTGGAGAATTCATTTACCCGGTAGATTTCATTGTCTTAGAGACACAACCTGTGTCTAATCCTAGGTCCCAAACTCCCGTTATCTTAGGAAGACCGTTCCTAGCAACCGCTAATGCAATTATAAATTGTAGAAACGGTTCCATAAGACTGACTTTTGGGGATATGACCAAGGAAGTCAATGTTTTCAACCTAGGTAAGCATCCTTACGATGTGACCGACCAACCCTTTGAGGTTAACTCCATTGAGAACATGACGAGTGAGCATAATGATGAGATCATATTTGAGTCAGAGGAAGAGGAAGAGTTAGAAACAAATGATATCAGTCTTGATGAGATCGAATGGGAATCAAATCTGAGTTCTATAGAGATGGGAGATTCTAGCTTAACTCCTCCACCCATCGAGCCAACTCCTTCTTCGGAGTTAAAAGCCTTGCCCAAACATCTTAAGTACGCCTACCTAGGTGAACAAGAGACGTTACCGGTCATAGTTGCATCTAATTTGACCAATAGGCAAGAGGAGGACCTGCTGGCAACCCTTAGGAGACATAGGGAAGCCATTGGTTGGACTATGGCAGATATCAAGGGACTGAGCCCTACGATAGTCCAGCATCGTATCCATCTAGAGGAAGGGGTTAGACCGAAGAGGGATCCACAGCGTAGGCTAAACCCACTCATGCAGGAGGCTGTACACGCCGAAATAGTGAAACTGTTAGATAATGGGATCATTTATCCTATTTCCGATAGCGAATGGGTTAGCCCAATGCATGTGGTCCCTAAGAAGTCTAGTTTTACTGTGGTAGAGAACGACAAGCATGAGTTAGTGCAAACACGATTGCCTACCAAGGTGAGAGTATGCATAGACTACCGCAAGTTGAACGCAGCCACTAGGAAAGATCATTTTCCCCTCCCTTTCATTGACCAAATGTTGGAAAGATTAGCAGGTCATGAGTATTACTGCTTTTTGGACGGTTATTCAGGGTATAACCAAATTCCTATAGCGCCGGAGGATCAAGAGAAGACAACGTTCACGTGTCCATTTGGGACATTTGCCTACCGTCGAATGCCTTTCGGCTTGTGCAATGCCCCCGCCACATTCCAACGTTGTATGTTAAGCCTGTTTTCTGATATGGTTGAGCGTTTTTTAGAAATTTTCATGGACGACTTCTCCGTCTATGGAAATTCATTTGACCAGTGTCTCCATCACTTGGAGCTAGTGCTGAGTAGGTGCACCAAAAAGAACTTGACCCTAAATTGGGAAAAGTGTCACTTCATGGTGCAACATGGGATTGTCCTAGGTCACGAGATATCTAGGGAAGGGATTAAGGTAGACAAGGCCAAGGTTGAGATCATAGCAAGACTTCCACTTCCGCGATGCGTGAAGGACATTCGGTCTTTCTTAGGACATGCCGGATTTTATCGTAGGTTCATTAAGGACTTTAGCAAAATTGCTAGACCCCTTACAAACCTTCTAGCTAAAGACGTGTCCTTCATCTTTGATGATGGTGCCATAGTGCATGGGAGAAATTGAAAATGGAGCTTATCTCTGCTCCTATCATCTCACCTCCGGACTGGTCCAAGCCTTTTGAGATCATGTGCGATGCCTCAGATTTTGCGATAGGTGCTGTCTTAGGACAGCGTAAGGACAGCAAGCAACACGTGATCTATTATTCGAGTAGGACGCTCAATGACGCCCAAATGAACTATACTACAACCGAGAAGGAATTCTTGGCAGTAGTGTTCGCTTTGGAGAAATTCCGCCCATACCTACTTGGGACCAAGACCACGATTTTCACCGACCATTCTGCTCTTCGATACCTTATGCTTAAAAAAGATGCGAAGGCCCGACTCATTCATTGGATCCTTCTCCTTCAAGAATTTGATCTCGAAATTCGAGATAAAAAAGGTGTCGAAAATGTCGTAGCTGACCATCTCTCTCGTGTGCCAAACGCACCTTCTGACGAGCTGCCCATCAATGACAGTTTTCCCGATGAGCAACTTCTAGCCATCTCTAAGGAGCCATGGTTTGCTGACATAGTAAATTACTTAGTCACAAACCAAACACCACCTAGTTGGTCTAAACAGGATAGATACCGATTCTTGTCTCAAGTTCGGTATTACATGTGGGAAGATCCTTATCTTTTCAAATATTGTAGCGACCAAATCATTAGGAGATGTGTCCCCGACGAGGAGACTAGAAGCGTGCTAGCTTTTTGTCATGAGTTTGCTTGCGGTGGACATTTTGGTCCTCGCAAAATTGCCGAGAAAATTCTGCAAAGTGGCTTTTATTGGCCAACTGTGTTTAGAGATGCATTTGAGTATTGCAAGACTTGTACAAGATGTCAAATGATAGGAAGAATTTCCAAACGAAATATGATGCCCTTAAATCCCATCCTAGAAGTAGAACTTTTCGATGTATGGGGCATCGATTTTATGGGACCCTTCCGAATTCGTTTGGGCACCAATACATCTTGTTGGCCGTAGACTATGTGTCGAAATGGGTAGAAGCTGTCCCTTGCAAGACAAATGACAACAAAGTTGTTGTCAAATTCTTGAAAGATAATATCATCTCACGCTTTGGAATCCCTCGAGCCATCATTAGCGACAATGGCACACATTTTTGCAATAGAACTTTTGAAGCTCTTATGCGAAAATATGCCATTACCCACAAGTTGTCTACGCCCTACCATCCTCAAACTAGCGGGCAGGTAGAAGTTTCTAATAGACAAGTCAAGCTCATTTTGGAGAAGACTGTGAATCAGAATAGGAAGGACTGGTCCACCAAACTGGTGGATGCCCTATGGGCATATAGGACTGCCTTTAAGACGATTCTAGGAATGTCTCCCTACAGACTGGTCTTTGGAAAGGCTTGCCACCTTCCTGTCGAGCTAGAGCACCGGGCCCTTTGGGCAATTAAGCAGCTAAATTTCGATTTAGATAAGGCCGGTGAGTTTCGAAAATTACAAATTTCTGAACTAGAGGAGTTGAGGAATGATGCATACGAGAATGCGAAGATTGCGAAGGATAGAGTTAAGGTTTTTCACGATAAATTCATCACGAGAAAAACTTTTGTCCAAGGACAAAAAGTTTTACTTTACAACTCTAGACTTCATCTCTTTCCCGGTAAATTGAAGTCAAGATGGACAGGACCATTCATTGTTAAGACGGTGTTTCCACACGGAGCCATAGAGATCTACGATCCCAAAAATGGCAATTCATTCAAGGTAAATGGTCAACGTCTTAAAATCTTTTTGGAGTCTGTGCCGGAAGCTAATGCGGCGATGGGTCTTTTTGACCCACTGTATCGGTGATTATATCTTTCTACCAGTTCATGCATCCATACATTTCATTCATACATTAGGGACAATGCATGAAACATGTGTGGGGAAGGGTATGTAATATATAAAAAAAAAAAAAATCTGAAAAAAAAATTAAAAAAAATAAAATAAAAAATGTTATAAAAAGGAAATATTTTGACTTATTTTTTGAAAGAAATCTAAGTTAGTTTTAAGGATTAGGAAAATCATGATTAGGATTTCTAAAAACTTGGTCAAAATAAATAAATTGTTTAATTTTTAGGTATAGGAGAGAAATTGAATAAATAATTAGTCTTGATTTTTACCTTAATGAAATGTGCATACCAAATGCATATCTAGGATTCTAAGACAAAGACCTTGTGCCTCATAAAAAAAAAAAAAAAAAAAAGAAAAAAATCACCAATTAAGCTGATACATGTGCCTCAAGAAGCATAAGTATTCATGCCTAAAGGTGAGTAAATAAAATAAAGTCCTTAGTTTTGGGGCCTAGTTCACTCGAATTTGAGTCCGCGGGGTGTTTTCTCACTTGGTGCCCTAAAGCCAACCGGTTTGGGAGTCATCGACTTTAAGTTCGTTACATGGGTGGATTAGAAAGCCTAAGAAGACTAAGAAATATAATATATGTATTAACACATCTAATAATCAATTAGTTAGGTATGAGGGCCTCAAGAAGCCTTGATACTTATACGAAAGAAAATTAGATGAGTTATACATGCCAAAAAAAAATATATATATATATTAACACATCTAATAGTCAATTAGTTAGGTATGAGGGCCTCAAGAAGCCTTGATACTTACACGAAAGAAAATTAGATGATGTTATAAAAATAATAAAGAGGCATGAGAGTCCAAGTTAAGGAATTCCTAGATTCACAAGGGTGCGTATGACTTTTGGTAACGAAAAAGACTATATTAGAAATTCAATTTTAATCTTACCTAAAATGAATAACAATTGACTTTATAAAGACCAGGTTTGAAGAATGAATAAAAATGATAATCCTAAAACTTATAGACTACTTAGTCTCTTCAATAATAATTCAAATATTTTCCTTTTTATGGATTTTGTGGGTGCAATCCGCTGAAAACCCTCACGAGACAACACTCGTCCTCTAGGGTAACCTAGAGGTTTAACGGCTTGTTGCACATGCTAAGTGCAACCGTGATTCCTACGAAAGTGAGTTAGCTAGGTTAGATTTTCTCTTTCTTTTTGATTTTTACTCGAGGACGAGCAAAAAGATAAGTGTGGGGGTGTGATAGGTAGCGAAAATGCATAATTGTCATCATATATACCATCGCATTTGCACGTTTATTCATATTATAATGCACATTTATTAATATTTCTTTATTTAATATGTGCAGGCCTCAAATTATCAATTTAATAAAGAATAAAGCTTAAAGAGCCCAAAAGCCCAGATCCAAGCCCATGTTTGAAGCCCAGGTGAAAAAGCGCAAATACAAAGAGTCAAAATACAAATACAAGGGCTAAAAGTTGCAAATATCAGAGATTAGGGAAGGATAGACTTCTATCCAGCTCTAAACACCTGCAGGATGAGGATAAAAGGCCAAGATAAGAAGGAAATTCGTGGGAAGAAGATTTGAAAAAATCTGGATTAAGGATAACTTGATTACTAAGTTATCTCGAAAATCCAGATTAAAAGGCCAGGATCACACTTCTAGAAGCAGAAGCCCACATGGAAGGACCAGGAGAGGCCACGCGCCAAAGCGCGCGGCCAGAAGCCACAAAAGTGCCGCGGCCGCGCGGCAAGGGCGCGGCTTTTTGACGTTATCTGGCTACCAGATTTCGTTGGCAACTCTATCCGGGACTCCTCTACATTCTGCACTATAAATATCCGAGCAGTCGCAACAGGGAGGGGCATGCAGAGACGATTAGGGTTTTCTTTAGCCACTTTTATTTAAAGTTGTAATTTTTATTTCATGCTATTTGTGGAGAAGAAGGAGACGATTGTGTAACCGGAGATTCAACGAAATAAAGGTCACTCTTTTGTTCTCTTTTAATTTCTGCAACTTTACTTTATTGCTTTTGTGATCTCTCTTTGTTTTAATCTGTGATCTCTTCTTGTTTCGTTTTCTTTTCCTTGCAATCTTTCTTATAAAAAATAATAAAAAAAAATAAATAATTTGAAAAGAAAAAAATAATGAAGAACTAAATCTCTCTAGTGGTTTGCTGAGACTCTTGAAGCAACCCTAGAGCAGTTAAGCCTAGATCTGATTAAGGAACATCAATCGAAACCCTAGGTATTAAAAACAATTTTTCTAGAAGATTAAACAAATACCTAGAATTCCTAATATAGGTTGCATATTAAAAAGACCTCTCATGACTTCAAACTTAAGAACTAGGACGGCATAAATTTAAGATTCGTCTTTTATTAGGCTGTACTTAGATGTTAGGATGAACCATAGTTTGGCTTTTAATAATGTAACTTTGCTAGAAGTCTAGTATTGATTTTTCTTGCTTGAATTATTTGTAATGACCTAGGGTGAATCATATCAATCTTAAGGTGAAGATCAAGCTCCTTAACTTGCAATAGGGTTGTGGTAGAAGATCAGCAAAACCACGTCTTTAATCTCATATTTTCATCACCAATCTAATCTCTCTTTTCTTACTTGAAGCATACAGAGGAATCGAGTCGAAAAGCTTTCATCGCATCCTTCCCTGAGGATCACGACCCGCTTGAGCCCTTGCTACAGCGGATTCGCATTGAGACTAAGAATTCTGAACTCTATTTCAATTATCAAAATCTCAATCAGCCAAGGATCTATGTGAGGCAGCTATCACTAAAAGGTTAGATGGTTAGTGGAGCAATTAGTAGTTAGTAGCAATGAGTTTTCTTTTACTTTGTTTTAAAAATCAATTCCAAAATCTTTTATCATTTTTCTATCGTTGTTTTTACCATCTTCTTTATTCATCTTTATTTTAATTTTCTTTACTACAAACTTCATCTTCTTTTCTATTTTGTTTTTCAAGCCACTTCTCTTTTATTTTCACATCGCTTTCATCGCTTTCTCCACCTTTCACGTCCAGATTTCTTTTCTTTTACTTTTTATCATTCTTTTAATAAAGAAGACTTGTTAACAACCGACGTGAATAAAAACTGTTAATGCTTCTATCGCCTCCCGTCCCTGTGGATTTGACCCGTTGAGCGAATGCTAGAGTGGAAGTATAGAGAGAACATTAGCACATATATATAATTTCATTGATTTCATAAATACATATTTTCAAGTGTTGGTTTCACTCCGATCAATTACCCGGGTAAATATGAAGGCCTAAGAAAACTAAGGGAAGAAAAAAGAAAAAAAAGAGAAAAAATATACAAAAATCAATGGCATCAAAGTTTGAGTCGATATCCCAAAAATCTTCACAGTTCACAAAGTGCATATTTTTCTAATAGTTTTATGAAAGATAAAAGAATCAATTCAATTTTAAATTCTTACATTTAATTTATAACAACATTTTGAATTTTGACTTAGTTTAAGGAAGAACAGTTTCTGGTTAACCTCTGACCTTGGATCACTTATATTTTCACAAAAATACTTCAACAATTTTCTCTATTTCATAATGTGTTTTCAAAATACTAACATTTTATTTCTTTCTTTATCGATTTTGTGGGTGTAATCCGCTGAAAACCCTCAGGAGACAAAACTCCTCCTCTAGGGGAAACCTAGAGGTCTAACAGCTTGTTGCATATGCTCAGTGCAATCACGTCACCTGCGAAAGTGGTGTAATAATTTTCTTAGTTTTTTGTTTTGCTAGGGACGAGCAAAAGATAAGTGTTGGGGGGTGTGATTAGTCTCTAATACTGCATATTTTATACCATATCTTCACATTTATTTAATATTAAATTCTGCTTATAATGCCTTTCTTGTATGTTTCTAGGTGCATGGTGTGCAATGAAGAAGAAGAACCAAAATCACCATTTAATTGGTGATTAAAGGTCTATAAAGATAGCTATTGACCTTGGAGGGTGATTCTGTCAAAATCAGGGATCCAAAACCCAAACTGGGACATGCAGCCAATAGGGGGCGACAGGATAGCGCGCGGCAGGGGGCCGCGCGCGCATAGCTATACTATGGCCGCGTTTTGCGACCATAGCCACGTTTCCGCGGCCATACGGGCGCTGCCGCGCCCGTACTTTGGGCCAGGGTTTGCCCTCTGGCCCCTCTTTTCCCTGGTGCCTATAAATACCCCATGGGATTTTGTAGAGACGAGATATCCAGAGAGTAATATAGTTTTAGGGTAGTTTCTTCTCCATGTTGTAGTTTAGGATAATTTAGATAGTTGCTTCTTCTTCCTCTTTGTATTTTTCATTTCTTATAGATCTTGTAAGAGGAGAGAGTGATACATGGTTGGAAAGCAAGATTTCTTGTAATAGAATTGACAAGCTGTGAATGGTTCTCTCTTTACCTCTCTTTGTTTTCTCTCTAACTCCTTTCACATGTTTAGCTAATCTTTTCTCTCATGGCAACTAACTACTAACCACTAACTTGCTAACTTCTTACTTGATAATCCACATGAATCTAATAGCCTCTACTTGACCTTGCTCTTGCAAGAGCCATTGATGGCTCATGATGATGGATCTAACACTCTAACTTCCTAACTCTCTAACAAGCTAACATTACTTTACTCCATGCTTACTTTTAGTTTTGATGGTTTAAGTGTAGCTTGCACTTGTTTTTGTTGAGTTAGGATGTGATGAGTTATATATGGATCATGCTTTGAAACACTCTTGAACCAATGACTAGTGACTGCTAAGGATACATGTGAGGCAACTATCAATAAGAGGTTAGCATGTTGGTGGAGTCATTAGTAGTTAGTAGCCATGAGTTTTCTTTTCGTTTTCACTTTGTTTTAGATATACAAAAAAAATCACAAAAACTATTCTTCTATGTTTCCCACTTCTTTGTGTTTCACCGTAGTTCTCTTTTCATTCTCTGTTTTCTTTTCTTTTCATTCTTTAAAACATTGAAGAACTTTTAACATATACGTGAACATACCATGTAAGCTTCTATCGCCTCCCGTCCTTGTGGATTTGACTCATTTTAGCCTCTATATTATAATAGAAGTATCAAGGAAGCCAAAGTGCACACACTTTAAATCTTGATTTTAAAAACATACAATTTTTGTGCGCGGTTTTCCCCTGATCACACGTTCGACGTGATTATCGCTTGCGGTACGGCTAGCGCACGTGTGTGGTGGCGGACGAACTGCTCCGCATCACCTGTGATGAAACTGTACTCACGGCGTAACTACACTGGGAGGGAGTTAGCGATAAAACACTGTGTGCTAGGTTCACCTACCAGGCGGAGCTAAAAGACCTAATGACTGAATGCACACCCTCTTTTAATGTAGTGGGTGAAAGCCCATAAGGGTTGAAGGGCCAGATGACCGAGTAGGTACCTGCAAGAATGTTAGTACCATACAATCATGCATATAAACATGTAGTAACTAGATCATTCATAAAGTGTGTTAAGCCTGTAAGCTGTGTGTAAACCGAAGGGCTGAAAGTAAGCTCGGAGTCTAAGCATACTCCCGTTAGTTACCCGAAACCCAAAAAGGTGCAAGGCCAATTCCTATTAGGTAGCCATCCCGGAAGTAGGCAGAAATCTCGAGCCTGTACAAGGGTACCTACATGGTTAGTACTAACACAAGCACAATATAATATTGTCTATACTATTACAAGCATTTGAACACAGGATACAACATATGTCACCAATACACATATACAACCCGATACAAATACACAAGACTACATATACAAATACAACACAAATCCAAATAAAATACAAGTTTAACGTGTGAGGGAAAAACACTCGCCTAAACACAAAATCTAGGAAAATGTCAGGGACTCTGGGTGCTACGTGCGGTGAGCACCCAGGTGAGGAAAACTACGAAACAAGAGGTGGAGGAGGGGCTTGGCCAATTGGGAGGTATGCCGGCCCTAGGGTGCACCGACCACTAGGTTGGCCAAGGAGATGGCTGGCCTAGGAGAGAGAGAGGAGAGTGAGAGTAGGTGCGGGTGGTGGTGTTAGTGCTTTATAGTACTTGGTAGAGGTGGTGGAGTTGGATTTTGATGAAGAAGGAAAAAAAGAAGTGAAGGAGGTGGTGATGATGGTGATGTTGAAGGTTGAAGTGGTGGTGATGGGGTGTTGTTATGGTGATGAGAGTGAAGATGAAGGTGATGGAGAGAAAAGTATAAGAGGTGGTGGTGAAGGAGGAGTTGTGGTGGTGATGGAATTGATGTTGGAGTTGATAGTGAAGTTGTCGCCAGAGTAGTCGTTGGAGTGATCGCTGGAGATGTCACCGGAGAAGAGGTGGCCGGCCCTAAGCTTAGGGTAGTGGCCGACCTAGGAGGAGAGAGGCAGAGGCAGTTTTTTGTGAAGGGCTTTGTAAGGTGGTGGTAAGTTTGGAGGTGGAGATGGAGATAGACTTTGGTGGTGGAGTTTTGATGGTTATGGAGATGTGGGAGGAGGAGGAGGAGGAAGAAGTTAATGGTGGGGAGTTATTGAGTTAAAGTTTTGTAGAGATGAAGGAGGAGTTGGTGGTTAGTATTTCTAGACGGAGAAATGAAGGTTAAAAGAGAAGGAAATGGAGATTTTTGGTGTTTGAAGTTAAAGAAAAGGGAGAAGGAAATGGAATTAGGGTTTTTTGTGAAATGGAGAGGGGGGAGGTGGCTTTGGCCGGCCTTGTGATAAGAGAGGGTGAGGTGGCTTTGGCCGGCCTTGTGATACGAGAGGGGTGATGAGTGAATTGAAAGGATGTAGAAGGTTTTAGATGAATGGAGAAGTGTTAGGAAATTGTTGGAAGGAAGGAAGGAAAAAAAAAAAAGAAAAGGAAAGGAAAAAGGAAAAAAGTAATTGGAATAAAAAGAAGAAATAATTAGAATGGTGAAATCTCCGGGTTCGGCAGCAGATGCGGAAATTTTTAGAAAAATACCGGAAACGCCCGAAAAATCAAGTATCTCAAAAAGATCCCTAAATATTCTCAAAAATAACGAATATTATACTGAGGATTATAGTGAAATCAGATTTAAGAAATTCAATCTCATTTTTAAATTAAAAATTCTGAAATTAATCATCGTTATAGTCGACACGAATCTGGTCGAATTTGATAAATTCAGAAAAATTCTCAAAATTACATTATGATAGTAAATATAGTTTTAAGGGATAATGTCAATGCAGTTTCTAAAAATTTAACTCCATTTATAATTTAAAGAACTGAGAATTAATCGGCGGTACCGATCGATCCCGATTTTGGAATTTTATAAAAATAATTCTGAAAAATTCTTAAAAATGATGAAAATTCTAAAACATTAGAAAATAATGTTTGAAACTAAAATTTGTCAACTCTGACTACCAGAAAGGTCAAATCAATCAGTATACTGGGAATGGGTCCCTAATTCATACTCGGGTTGACTCTAAGTCTGAGAATCCGGATCCGAAACCCAGTAATAACATAAATAATCATAATGAAACCAAATACTGAAAGATAAATCAAAAAATATGATCAAAAAATCAGAACACGTATCTAAATACGTATTATGGGAATGGGATGCTACATTAACCCTTTCAAATTTCCTAGTGGAATTACCTAACTTTGAATTACTACGTTAATCGTCATCTCTGGCAATCAAATTCAATCGCTTTCTTTTGTCTGATTTTCAAACACAAAAAGAAAATAAAGATGAGATAAAGGTAAAATTATCACTTTTATTATTCATATCAAAATTGTAAAAGTGATACAAACACTCCATCTTATTAAAATTATCGCTTTTGTTTCTTTATAATTCAACTCTGTGTTATGCTTATCAATATGGGGGTTGCGTTTTTAAATCAAACGTGGGCCTGTGAGTCCCGCGTTGACTGTTCAACTTCAAAACAAGTTTTTAAACTTTAAGAGACGAGGTTCTTCGTACTCCCAATAATGGCGAAAGCCATTTCTATATACTAGAAATAGGCTTCTCCTAACGAGGAGAACTGCCCACGATGGTCGATGCAGCGGCGGCGCTTGAAGAAGCAGTGATCTGCTTGCCTTTTGGACTCATGTGCACTGTGAAAATCTGTGAAAAATTTTGTAAAAAGCTCGTAAGCTTTGTGGGTTCTGAGAAAAGCTTTTGAACTTTAAAATTTCAAATGTAAATCTCGTTGAAAGAGATGAACAGTCAAGTGAATTGACTATTGAAAGACTCGGGTTTTTTATAGACATCCCAACGGTTGAGATACATGACATAGATCTCAAGCTCAAGTAGAGGTGACGCGTGGCACTGAGGAGACCCGAGTTTTAGACGACATCCATGTCAAGAATGATCCAATGCGACCTTCGCATTTCAAGCAAATGAGGCTCGTGTTCATAAGTGTAACCCTTGGTTTCTTATGTACGTGTGTCAATACTAATATTCAATACCCGATTTAACCATCCTGGCATCTAGATTGGGGCCATTTCAGCTTAAGATATTATTTCTGTAAGTCATCTAGAGGGGGTGAATTTGTGACAAGCTAATCTAATGCACAAGAATGTGGAATTAAAAACTTATTATGCAAGCTAAAAACTATTACACAAACACACAAAATATAACACAAGAGTGTAACCGAATTTTCGGTGAAAGGCTCTAGACTATCTCCTCAAGATTCCTCTAGATTAAGAGTTGAGGTGTCACTATGGCACTCTTGATTGAATACAAGTGACCCAAGTATATAACAATAAAGCACAAGTATATCAAGCATATAAAGATGAAAGCAATATAAGAATGCAAGATATAAAACAAGTAAGAGAGTGATAAGTAATCGCAAACACGAGAGAATTGTTTTGAAGTTCGAGCACATTTGCTCTATGTCCCCGCCTTCAGCACTATGAAGGATTTTCAGTAAATCGATCTCACAAGATCATTTGGTGTCGCGACACCTACAACGAGTCCACACTAGAACTCTTGGACTCACAAGTCCCTCACTTGTTCCCGCAAGAACAACACAATATGAACTCACAAGTTCGCCAAGGCCACACCTCTACAACACTCTCTAATACAAGGGGGTGAAACACTTATGGTCACTTCCCTTGATCATAAAAACAACTCTCACTATCAAAGCATCTATATGATAGATATGAAAATGAAAAGCTCAAGCTTATGTAAGAAAAAATTGGATAGATTTGGGGGTGGAAACTCAAGAAAGCTTTTGATAAAATCAAGAGATTCACTTTTGAAAAACTCCTTTTGATTTGGAAATGCAAGTTCTAAAAACTTGCTTAGAAACGCTTGAGAAGAGATTTAGAAAACAGCCTAAAAATCTTATCCAAAAATTTGGCCAGAAGTCCTATTATAGAGGCATCAGAACACTAGCTGTTGGGGCCAGATTGGCCTGTCAGTCGACCGGCAGGACGACCGACCAACTGTTATATTTATGACCATTAGGGCTGTCGGTTGACCACCTGATCGACCGCACCCAGGTCAAAGACCTATCAGTCGACCGGTCGGCCTACCAAGGCAAGAACTAGAGAGCACTGCTCTCTTGCTGGTTGACTGCTCGGTTGATCGAGGCCATATCCAGAGAGTAAACTCTCTGGATCGGTCGACCGTTCAGTCGATCGGCCCTCAAGCCAGGCTATGTTCACGTCTTTGTACACATCGGTTAACCGCTCAATCGACTGACTTTTGGCTCGGTCGAGCAGTCGCTCGCCGCCAGAACCCCAGGTCTGGGTTTTTAAAGGGATTAAAACTTGATCTTTTAATATCCCATAAAATCCCATAAAATCTCATAAAATCCACAAAAATAGGTTCATTGAAATATCTTGAAACCCAAATATGTGTATTAAAAATCAACACATATTACAAATAAGTTGAAATATTTTTGAGGTATCGAAGTTAAAGCTTTAAACAAAAACCGTATTTTTCAAAATCAACTTTAAAATAAAAAATGAATTTTTCAAAACTTTTTCAAATACAAAAATAATATATTTAAAACTCATTTGAAGTATAGTATGTATGGATATGATCCAATACACATATAATATGAAATATCTATGTCTTTGACAATAAGCTCTAAACAAAGTTTTGATAAATACAAAACTTAAAAGCATGAACTAGAATCATCAAGCTATGTTTTTCTAAACATATAAGCCAACAATGTATATAGATGAAATTCAATATACATATAAAACATGTAAATTTGTTTTGATGAAATCTATTCATAAAACATCTTTATATCTACTTTGAAGCTCAAAACAAAAACTGCATTTTTCTAAAATCAAAACTATCTTTTTGAAAACACTATATAAATTTTATGTGTGTGTGTATGAGCTTGAGCAATCAACAACTAATCCATCCTTTACATTTTAACTAAAACACAAAATCTTAACACTTACAAATTTGACTCAAGTCTAGAAAATCTTCTTTTCATCTTGACTTAGTCCAAACCTTTATCCATGAGCTAGATTCCTCTTGAGTACTTGATGAGATCTTTGAAGCGTGTGCTCTTAAATCGACACCTGCCAGCTTCAAAACTTGACTTCAAATCTTTTGTTGAAGCTAAACACCGACTAAAATCTTGAGAGAAAATCTGAAACTTAATAAATACAAGATCATTAGTACTATAATTACATGAGTTAATCATCATCAAAACCAGAGTGAAGGGCCTTTGGGCCAACAATCTCCCCCTTTTAGATGATGATAAAACTCATGAAGTTATATATACATGGATTAAAGATAAACTTCATAAAAGCTCTCTCTTAACTCATGCATAGCAATAAACAAATAGATATTCATTGAAACGCATAAACTAAACACAAATATATATACATAAAAAATAAATATTAAAGCATGCATATATAAGCTCTCTAAATTCTTCTCTCCCCTTTTGTCTATTCATCAACAAAGGGGTGAAGATAAATAAACAATATAAATGTATATGAGATATACATTATGAAGAGGAGAGGCATTAAGTTAGCTCCCCCTGCATCATGCATTACATAGAGAAGGGATGACTGGACCCTAACCCACATAAACATAATATGCAATGTATAAATGAAGATGTTAAGCCCCCTACACACGTGTATCACATGAAGAAGAGAGGTCAAGCTCCTCAATATGAAAAATACACTCAACATGAATCTATATATAGAGAAGATGTTAAGCTCCCCCTACATATAGGCAATACATATCAAACAAATTTTGAAAATTTTGAAATCACTTTTAAAACAAAATTTAAAATTTCTTGAAGTCAACAAAATGAATTATGATACCAACGAAATTAATTGTAGTTGATAAAACATAAAAAATATTGGTACCACTTATAGATAAACAAAAACTTTTAAGATACAAATAGTAGATTTTGATACCAATTGAAGGTGAAATATGAAGTGCATTTTGATACCAAAAAATACCAATTAAAATCAATGCATAAGCTTGTAAAGATGCCAACTAATATTTAGAATTAAATTAAGATTAGCATAAAAAGTTTGTGCTACAAAATATGTGACATTATAAAATAAGCACAATCTAAATCATACACAAGTATGTATGAAAATGAAAATACAACTTGAATTTTGGTGCATACATATATAGAAAACTAGTATCAGTATACAAAAAATACCATGAAAATTATGGTATAACTCATATCATCCACCCTTATCATGCACAAGTTTAAATAGATTTTCAATAAGGCACACAAGGCATGATCACCCATCCAACTGCCCTTTGGTTGGTAGGAGTTTTCAAAAATATGATTTAAAAATATTTTAACATATTTGAAAATTCTACCAATTTAAGAATATGAAACTAGTTTTATAATAATTTTGAAAGCTAGTACGAAATCCTTCAAGTAAGGAATAAAACAAATATATATTTTATAATATATGAAAATTATACGAGAATCGACACTCAAAATCTATGAAGCGCATATAGGCTCGTGAATTAAAACCATAAGTAAACAAAAGTATATAGTGTGTGCAAAAGTCATGTAAGAACCATATACATGAAAATAAGGCAATTAAGCTTAATTAATAAAAATCCTTTTTCATAAACATGAAAAACATAAAAACAAAAATTTTCATCAAAACTAAACAAGCTTCAAGGTATATATATATTTTGTCGAAACAAAAAGTATACATACATATCCCAACACAAATGAGTCCATAATAGAATTTATTCGAAGGTAAGTGACTCAAGGATATATATGTATATCTATTTATTTTAAACAAAAATGACATATACATGAAACTAAACATGTACAAAAGTAGGAAAAACAAGTATATATGTAAGAATCATCAAAATTAGTTTGTACAAGTACATGTAATGAGTGCAAATGAGCAATAAAATACAAAAACATAATAATCAAGTATGGCCCACTATTTATACAAGTATAAACACAAGTTTAACAAAAACTACATCTAAACACCTAATCACCACATGAAGTATAAAACAAACAAGATCATTAAGCTAAATGCACGTGTTTTAAAACTAGTATATACATAGTAGATTAACAATAGCGAGAACACAAAAATATGAATTGATATAAATATAGGTGTATCTTAAAGATAATCTATGAATATCACATGTCTAATAACACTGCATTTAACATAACGAGCATAAAACTACAACATGCTAAAAAATCATCAATGTAAAAGTATGTAAACTAAACTTGGAGTTTAGAGATAGTTACCAAACTATATGAACTATTTTCTAAGTCTTCAAAACATGGTGGTCCGTCCACCAAATATCCTTGATAATGATGCATCAATTTGGTATGTCCATCTAGCTCATGCATCCACCACAAGGTACCAACCCTCTCACATTTTGTGAGAGCCACACCTATATCAAATACAAGAGGTGAGGATTTTGGTAACCATATCTTTTTGGGTCCATGGGGGTTAGCATCATAAGCAACCCAAATATTTTTACTTGCAAAATTTAAAGAATTTAATCAATCAAAGCAAAATTTTACAAGATGACTTTTGCGGCCATAATGTATACATGTGTACACTCTAGCATGCATATGAGTGGTGTGAGTGTAAGTATGGTGTGCATATGTATGTCGTGGGGTTTGTGCATGAACATGTGAAATTTGTTTCTTGCAAAACATGAATTCCAATCTATTATAGATAAATGCATATTGGCTCAGAATGGAGCACATCTATCAATTTTTTTCTTCACAATGCAAATATCATTATAAATCTTGGAAGAAGAAATATGAGAAACAAAATTTTCTCTTTTTAGAAATAAAAATATTTTCCTTTTCTTTCAAAACTATTTTCTTTTTCAAGGAATCATTTTCCTTGAAAACAATCTCTTTATCTTTTTCAACCAAAATGATTTTCTTTTTCAATGAATTGTTTTCTTCACAAATATCATTTAGTTTTGAAGACAAGGAAACATTCTCTTTTTTCAAAAGTTTTCATTTGAAATAATATCAAATTTATTTTGGAGAGAGACTTTTTCTTTTAAAACAAAATCATTTTTTTTCAATCTTTTGTTTTTCTCCTTTAACAAATCATATTTTTCAAGAAGTTTCTGGCAAAAAGATGCAAGATCATCATATGGCATCTAACTTCTTCATCTAGCTCAGAATTAGAATTTACCACAAGAGGGTCATCTCCTTAGACCATGTAGCACATGTTGGAAGTAGCACTTCCATCATTCGAGTCACTCTTTTTTTCATTTGGCATTTGTTCCCTAAGAGAGCAAAGAGTATTCCATATCCGATCCAATGTTAGACACCCTATATAAATATCATCATTTACAATACTCTTTATAGCATGGATGGCTATTGTGTTAGCCTCAAGATGTTTGCCATTAATAAAATGTGAATCCTTAATAGTGGTAAAATAGACATGAATTCCTAAGGCCTTAAGATACATGACATCTTAACTTTCCAATTTTGAAAGTCAAGAATGTCAAACAAGGGAGGTGTCATGAAATCCATGTCTGTGTAAACAAAATAATGTGATTAGCTAAAATAGATTTTTTAACTCAAGATTGTTAGAACTAAATCAATAGCACCAAGCTCTGATACCAATTATAAGTCACCTAGAGGGGGTGAATAGGTGACAAGCTAATCTAAAGCACAACAATGTGGAATTAAAAACTTATTAATGAAAATTAAAAATTAGTACGCAAACACACAAAGTATAACATAAGAGTGTAGCCGAATTCCTAGAGAAGGGCTCTAGACTATCTCCTCAAGATTCCTGTAAATTAAGAATTGGGGTGCCATTATGGCTCTCTTGGTTGAATACAAGTGTGAGCAAACAAGCAATCCAAGCATATAACAATAAAGTAAAAGTATATCAAGCATTTAAAGATGAAAGCAATATAAGCATGCAAGATATAAAGCAAGTAACAGAGAGAGAGAGAGAGAGAGAGATAAGCAATCGCAAACACGGAAGAATTGTTTCGAGGTTCGAGCACACTTGCTCTACATCCCCGCCTTCAACACTTGAAGAATTTTTATTAGAATCGATCCCTCAAGATCACTTGGTGCCTCAATACCTACAATAAGTTCACACTAGAACTCTTGGACTCACAAGTCCCTCACTTGTACCAGCAAGAACAACACAATACGAACTCACAAGTTCATCGAGGCCGCACCTCCACAACACTCTCCAATAGAAGGGGGTGGAATACTTGTGATCACTTCTCTTATCACAAAAAAATCTCACTAACAAAGCTCCTATAAAATAGATATGACAATGAAAAGCTCAAGCTTGTGTGAGAAAAACTTGGATAGATTTAGAGGTGGAAAACTCAAGAAAGCTTTTGATAAAATCAAGAGATTCACTCTTAAAAAACTCCTTTTGATTTGAAAATGAATGATTTGAAAACTTGCTTAGAAAATTTTGAGAAGAGCTCTAGAAAACAGTTTAAAAATCTTACCTAAAAATCTGGCCAAAAGTCCCATTTATAGAGGTATTAGAATACTAGACGTTGGGGCCAGATTGGCCTGTCGGTTGACCGGTCGGTCGACCGGCCAAGTACAATATTTATGTCCATAGGGATTGCCGGTCGATCTCCTGGTCGATCGTACCCAGGTAAAAGACCTATCGGTCAACCAAGGCAAGAACCAGAGAGCACCGCTCTCTGGCCAGTCGATCGCTCGGTCGACCCGGACCAAATCCAAAAAGTAAACTCTCTGGATCGTCGACCAGCCAGTCGACCAGCCCTCAAGCCAGGCTATATGCACGTCTTTGTGCACATCAGTTGACCGCTCGGTCAACCGACTTCTGGCTCGGTCGATCGATCGATCGATCGACCGCTAGAAGCCCATGTCTGGGTTTTTAAAGGGATTAAAACTTGATCTTTTAATATCCTATAAAATTACATAAAATCACATAAAATCTAACAAAATAGGTTCATTGAAATACTTTAGACCCAAATATGTGTGATTAAAAATCAACACATATTACAAAAAAGTTGAACTATGTTTGAGATATTGAAGTTAAAGCTTTAAACAAAAGCCGTATTTTTCAAAATCAATTTTGAAATGAAAATTAGATTTTTTCAGAACTTGTTCAAATACAAAAATAAGATATTTAAAACTAATTTGAAGCATAGTGTGTATGGATATAATCCAATACACATATAAGACAAAATATCTATGTTTTTGACAGTAAACTCTAAACAAAGTTTTGTTAAATACAAGACTTAAAAGCATGAACTAGAAATATTAAATTAAGTTTTTCTAAACATCTGAGCCAACAATGTATATAGATGAAATTCAATTTGCATATAAAACAAGTAAACTTGTTTTGATGAAATCTATTCATGAAACATAAAGATATTTACTTTGAAGCTCAAAAGCAAAATGGAATTTTTCTAAAATCAAAACTATTTTTTTGAAAACACTATATAAATTTTGTGAGTGTGTATATGAGCTTGAGAAATTCACAAATAATTTATCCTGTACATTTTATCTAAAACACAAAATCTTAACACTTACAAACTCGAATGAAGTCTAGAAAATCTTCTCTTGAAAATCTTCTCTTCATCTTGACTTGGTCAAAACCTTGATCCATGAGCTAGACTTTACTTGAATACTTGATGCAATCTTTAAAATGTGGAGCCCTTGAATCAACACATGCTAGCTTCAAAACTTGACTTTGAATCTTTTTGTTGAAGTTAAACACTGAATAAGATCTTGATAGAAAATCTAAAACTTACT
This sequence comes from Agave tequilana, assembly GCA_038442645.1. Taxonomy (NCBI): domain Eukaryota; kingdom Viridiplantae; phylum Streptophyta; class Magnoliopsida; order Asparagales; family Asparagaceae; genus Agave; species Agave tequilana. The sequence continues at coordinate 54,216 of JAVJIF010000338.1, read as the reverse complement.
TAACATAAGATCATTAGTACTATAACTACATGCATTAATCATCATCAAAACTAGAGTGAAGGGCCTTTGGGCCAACAATTTCCCAATATTTTAATTTTTTGGATTTTTTGAGATTTTTTAGGAATTATTGGACAAGAATCCCAATTCGGGATTGACCGGTGCCACGACCGACTCCGAGATTTTTTATTAACAATATAGGATGAATTTAGGGATCTGACTTTACAACAATTTCATAATGATATTTTCTGTTTTCTTGAATTTTTAAGGATTTTTCAGAATTAATAAGAGTTTGATCCAATAAACTAATAATTAAAATTTATTTATAAAAAAATCCAACTAAAATAAAAATAAAATCAAAATATAAAGAAGAAAACCTTTTATTGAGGTCACTAGGTTTCGAACCCAAGTCCTCTTCTTATAAGTTGAATACTCTGACCACCAGGCCACATTGGCGTGTGGCTATGGAAGCAAACCCAACTATATTTCACAATTTTTCCCACTTCACCCTTTATTCTTGCAAAATAAAAATTACAAAAAACCCCTTTTATTGTATTGTTCATAGTTTTGAACCCTTGACTCCATCCCCCACCTCCAAAGCTTCCACCACGTGGCCACATTAGCGTGTGGTAGCAATGCCACCACACAAAATATTTAACCCTTTGAACTTCACTCTTCCCCCCATTTTCACCCATGTCTTCATCTTCTTCCCCACGTTCCCTTGCTGCACCCACTTTACCCACATTTCCCTCCATCTCTCTCTCACATTCTCTATCTCCTCACTCACCCTTTCACCCGTACACACTCTCCCTTTCTCTCTCACATATATATTACTTCCACTCTCTTGCTCTCCTTCACACCATTTCTCTCTTTTTTCCCCCAACTCAACCAACACCTAGGTAGCATGGCCCTGCGTAAGTCCCTGCTACCTCTTCTGGTCTCTCCCAGTAGCACCTTGGCTGGCATCCCCTCGGTGTAGGTCTCGGCATCATCCCGAGCCTCCCTCTATGGCCGGCCTCCTCCACCTCTATCGAGATTCGCGTGCAGCGCCGGAGCTTCCTTCCACCCTGCTAGCTGTGCAACACTACTAAGCCCATGGAACCATGGCTCATGCACCGCATCCACAATTTAGGCCAAACTCGTTTTGGGCTCTCTCTCCCTCCGAGCATAGCCCGCCATGGTCACGTGCAACCAGGCCATCTCCTCCTCCATGGCGCACATCACGGCAACCCCCTTCTCCTTTCTCACACTTACAAAACCAGTCCAGGCTGCCACCCCTTGGCCCCATAAGAACAGCCCCCACGTCTAAATCTCTCTCTCATTCACTCTCCCTCTCTCCCTTTATAATCTCCCACACTCTCTCTTAACACCCTCTTCTCCATTTCCACGCTAACCTCTCCCATCTTCTTCTCCGTTGAGATCCACCATGCAGCGGAGCCCTCCCCTCCTTTTCATTTCATCTTCCTCCATCTCTGATACTAGTCCCCATACATGGCCTAACATCTCCTCGCGCAGGCCACCCTCCGACAGTCCGCGGTTCCCCGATCTCCTCCGCAAGCACTCCGACGATCCTCCGTCGTCCTCCACCTTCTCGTCAATCCCTCCGGAGATTTTCCTGATGGTCGTGCCTCCCTTGTTACCATGAGTACCTCTTCTCTCTCTGTGTGCATTATTTGTGTGTGTGCATTATTTTTGTGTGTGGGTGTTATTTATTTTGTGTGCATGTGTTTGAGTGTGTGTGTGTAAGAGATTGTACCTCTTTGCCTCTTTTTTGTGTGCATGTGACAGAGTTATATATATTTATGTATGTGTAATGTTATTTATTTAATGAGTGTTATTTATTTTTTGTGTGCATGTGACAAAGGTATATATATTTGTGTGTACTTGTGTGTGGGCCTGTGATTATGTGTATTTGTGTGTGCATGTATGTCGTGCATGAGTGTATGTGAGTGTGTGAGAACGTGTATATATATGGTATGTATATATGTATGTATGTGTATTGTGAACTTGTGTGTATTTCGCGTGGGTGTGCCTGTGTGTATACTCATATGTGGGTGTACATATGTGTGTATGCACTGTGGCGTACATGTGTAGGTATATACATGTGTGACGTGTGTGTGTTAATCCCCTTCCTCACTGTGTGTGGTTGAGTGTTACAGTGATTTCAGACTCATTCATGCGATCCGAACTCAGTAACCGGAGATTCAGATTGTGCTCGTTGTAAACCCGACACACTGGTGATTCGAAGACTGACCAATGGAATGATTCAGAGATCCGTACTTGTTTGTGCAGTGCAGATCCGACAGTGCTTCAGACGTGAAACCGCGTCATTTCATGCAAGTGTACATGTTTCTCTCCTCGTTGACTTTCGTATTAATCTTAATTCTGCCTCTTAATTATAAATTCTAGATATCATATCTCATGATCGTTGATACCATCATGTGATCACATGTACATATCAGCTTTTTCTCCTTTGATTATATGACTAATTATTGTATTCTTATTATCTTTACTAGTACTGTCTCATAATCATGTTTGCATCTCGTTCCTGTACATGCATGCATCAACTTAAATTGACATTATTGTTTCTGTGTGATAGCATGATTTATAGACATGAAATTTATACTGATTGTGATAAATATTGTGATCTTAATATAAGGATAACTAGATAATAATGAAATGAATATTATGAAATAATCTTGAGAAAATTGATTAAAATATCTTGTGATACATTATTGAGGATATTTTATTGAATTATGTTACATATTATCATGACTGATTTACTAAGACCATTGGATTACATACTGGATGACAATGACATCAACGGTACTACTTCGCATTTATCACTTGACATTACCACTGTTTACATTGTCCCGAGATCTTGATACACATTGTTTTCACTATATGACACTGATGTTCTCGATACTGATTCCTGATCCTGTCACACTGAGCCACACGCTATCTTGTACTTGCATTAATTAATAAAATCGATCAAGCTGGGGTTACTTGGAGAGACTGGTAGTAGGGGATCTGGGAGGTGTGCTTTGAAGGGCGGCTCCTCCGAGGGCCTTGCCACACGTGATATTGTGTTCTTGTGATTTATATGCGCACCTGTTATTACATGTTACATGATACCTGAGTACAGTAAACTATTTCTCCCTGCGACCAGGATCCACTAACGCACCACTTGTTTGATATGCAGTTGTCATGTGGGATAGAGCACATGATGGTTGTATAAGGTTAACAAAATGCTAGACATTTGCACTTGCATCACATCCTGCATTATCTTCAGTAATCTAGCTCGCCTCGTACTGATCCTTCATGTGATCTAGTACGTGACATATATTTTTGGGATACTGATACTTGAGACTCCTGTGACATGAATTATTTTGGTTACATGATATTTCTAGACTGGCAATGTGATTTTAACTTGTGATTTTGTGATTATATTACACGACAGTTACTCATCTAGGACATGTCATGTTTATTATATATATGTCTCACTATGCATGCACGGTCTTCTTGTACATGATCTATTGTCCCAATTTTTTCTATTATTGTTATTACTTTTAGTTCTTTATACTGCCAACCAAATCATTCTTTCATTTTAATGCCCTACTTGTACTGTTACTGCATTTTCATATTCTTTCTTTTACTGTTTTTTCCCATCGTGTTCTCTTGTTGGTCCGGTTTTATTTTTCAATATCTATGTCAAAAGCTGGTATAGAGAATTGATCATAGAACGTATTTTGGTTCAGCCTTACCCTAGTGAGTTCAGTTTCTTTTCTTGACTTGTCTTATTCATATATGGTGGATTATGCTGTTTATGATTCAGTATTTCATATATGGACTTGTATCCCTATGTTTGGTTGTATATGCATATATGAGTGCTATCCTGCTCTTTTTTGATAGCCTAAAGTATTCATGAAAGAGATTTCACTTCGTGAGTATCTGCTGGCTATCGTCATGTACCCATATTTCGTATTTTTAGAAGCGGGGCGTGATATGATTTTGTTAGTATTAGAGCTAGGTTAGTAAGGTTATATGTTACATATACAATTAAGCCCACATATATGATAATCATCCATGAAATTATCTGAATAAATAGTCACCTGACTTCGTAATCATACAATCAATCCCCGAAAACCCTTGAACCATCACCCTGATATGACTTTTCCATCCATATTGTTATCATACCCCACTCTGCCCCTGCCTGCTCACACCTGGCGAGACTGCTATTATTCATAGATTAGATTGATGATAGATTATTGAGGATTTGACCTAATCGTTTGGACGCAGAAGAATAATTGAGAGGATCATTGTGGAATTATCTTACAGTTAATTTTATGAGAAATTTTGGATCTAATACTTGGAGATTTATGTCTAATGGGGAATCACAGTAAGATCAAAGACTTAAGATAAAAGAAATTATGAATGGATTAAATAATGATCAAATTACATCAATATATTGGATTTAAGGGTATGGACCTTGGAGTGATAATCAGATCAATAAATGGAATCATTGCCTTGGGCAAAATATGACTATACCTTGTATCAGATTGCTTGGAATTAGTTTTTGAGGATTAGAATCTTGAAGTTTTCAGATCTAAGTAATATTTTAAGAATACGTAACATGGTATTAGAATACCTTGATAATTTGAGAATCTTGTGATCTTCTAATTGAAGAATCATAGATGAAAGGAAGAGATAGATATATGTGGATTCTTATGATGATTAATGAATTTAAAACTCACTTTGAGGATCTGAAGCAGAAATATAAAAACAAGAATATAAAGATCAATTTAAAAGATTGAGTGTTGAGAGAAGAACTAATTAATATTATTTTCTTGAGGACTTATAATTACTGATTGTCGATATCTGCTTTTGAAAATTTCTGTCAGTGACTGCTGTATTGGCTAATGATCTTCAAGTAGTAACTGTATGATCTGAAAATTGTGGTACTTTGATACTATAAACGATTATAAAATATATACTTAAAGATTTGAGATTATTTGAGATCTTAATAATTATAAGGATATAACAACCAGGGGTGATTATTAATTGAACAATATGTAGTGATCTCAGAGATAATCTAATTTTGTAGTGATATTACAAGGATGATAACGTAATTGAGATATCTGATTTTTTGTTCGATGTGATCATAGTAGATCGAAAGAATTAAAAGAATAAATAAGTGGAGTATGGTTATAGATAGACCTTAAGGATTTGATTTATAAACTATGAAAGTAATATTATTAGATGAACGTGACTATAGTGGATCGGAAGACTAAAGTAATATTATGATTATCGATTATGAACTCTGGAAAGTCAATTTGTTCCACGGACTTATAGTGATACTCTTGGCAGATGAATACGTTGGATCATGACTCATGTTTATCTTGGTAGTAGGTTATAGCATGTTGATACAACTACTGATCTATGATAATTCTAACTCTCATATATGCTACTTCGATTCATATGTCAAAGCCATCTGTTAACCTTGTTGAATTTCGAGGACGAAATTCTTTTTATAAGGTGAGTAGGATTATAACCCTCGGTTCCTTATGTACCTGTGTCAATACAAGTATACAATACCTGATTAAACCATCCTGGCAGCGGGATGGAGGCCATTTCAGCTCAAGATATTATTTCTCAATATTTTGATTTTTTCTAGATTTTCTGAGATTTTTTGGGAATTATTGGATAAGAATCTCAATTCGGGATCGACCGGTGCCACAGACTGATTCCGAGATTTTTTTATTAACAATCGAGGATGAATTTTGGGGATCTGACATCACAGCAATATTCAAGATGCTATTCTATTTTTTTGAATATTTGAGGATTTTTCTGAATTAATAGGAGTTTGATCCAATAAACTAATAATTAAATATTGGTTTATAAAAAATGCAATTAAAATAAAAATAAAATAAAAATATACAACAACAACAACAACTAAGCCATTTGTCCCAAGTATTTGGGGTAGGCTACAAGAACCAAAAGAGAATTACGCCAGATCGGGCACATGGATCAGCTTTCTCTACTAATTCCTACCGAGCAATATACCTTCACTAAGACCTTTAGCCTTTATATCTTATCGTATTACCTCCATCCATATTTTCTTCAGTCTCCTCTGCGCTCTTTTAACTTGCGCTAATTTGATACGCTCTATTCGCCAGACTGGCGTATCTGTAGGTCTACATTGCACATGATCAAACCATCATAGGAGATTTTCATTCATCTTCTCTTGAATAGGGGCTAAGCCTATCTTAATATGAATATCCTCATTTCTCACCTTATCTCTCCTCGTGTTACCACACATCCAACGAAGCATGAGCATCTCTGCTACACTCATCTACTGGGCATGATATCTCTTTATAGGTCAATGATCGGTCGCTGATATTGCATAATTATTATCATATTCTCATACTTATTATATAATAAACTCTGCTTTTAATATTAATTATTATTTAATTTATATTCAGGCCCATGGCTAAAGGAAAGGAAAGAGAAACAAGCCCAAAGCCCATCAAAATTCTGATTTAATTCAGAATTAATTCAAACTCAGAAAATTAGGGCAGATCAGATCGGTTGAAAACTAGTTAGAACAAATCTCTACAAATCTATTAGTTAAAGCCTATGATCAAAGGCCGTTTCGTCAAATCCAGGAGCTGAAACGGGAAATCCAAAAACAGTTAAAGTTGGATCACGAAATAAGGAGCTGTACCCCTGGCTGTGGCCACCAGGCCACAGCCAGGCCGTGAAAACGCGGCCATAGCCGCGTTTCTGATGCTTTGTTAGGGGAGTTGAGGGAGCATTTGCTCCCCCTATCTTCGTACGCTCTCATCTGTTGGATACTGGGTTTTTTAGAGACCACGGGGAACGACCAAGCAAAGAGTAAAATTTAGGCTAGTTTTTTATTCTTTGTAGTGTAGGTTTTTATTTTTATTTTATGTAATTTTTATTTCTTTATAAGCATAGGATAGACGGAGATTCATGGAAGTAAGAGAGAGACTTATGTTGAGAGTGACACCGATGTAACCTTCTCTTGTCTTTCATCGTTTCTACAAGCAATCAAAGGTAACATCTTTTTGCATTTCTTATTTATATCTTCTTCTTCTTTTTCTACTTTTCCTCTTTTGGTTTTGATGAATGTCCAAGTGAACCTAGAAGCATCAGTATAGCCATGTTTGTGTGAGTGCCACCGATATTTCATGATGATGTTCTCCTCCTCAAGATCCAGTATCATTTCATTCTTGTTCATCTTGATGATGTAATGTGAATGGGGATTGAGCTCGATTTTTTGGCTTATGCGTTGATCGCCTCCAAGTAAGATAAAACATGCAAGGTTTTCAGGTAAGTAATCGACCAGAGGAGGCAAGTTTTTCTTTTAGGTTTTAACTTTTTTTCTTTTAATTCTACAGTAAATCATCAACACCACAATCTTCCAAATCTTTTTCACTCTTTTTCAATTTCTTTTTACATATCCACTTCTATTTTCTCCACCTTCTCTATCTACCATTTTCTTCCTAACTTATCTTTAACTCCTTTTCATTTATTTTTAAAGAATTAAAAGAGGAACTTTAACCATTCTTTGTAGCATAAAAGAGAACTTACTAAAAAGCTTCCATCTCTAGTCCCTCCTTGTGGATTATGACCCGCATAGCCACTTGCTATAGCGGTAGTATTGAGTACTTACATTCTATTCCTAAAGTTCTGAAATTCTGTATTTTTGTGTGCAGGTTTTAACTCAATCAATTTTGGCGCGTTGCCAGGGAGGGACGGTAAGTAATTCTCTTTTTAGTTTATATTTTTTGGTTAACGTTATTCCTTATTCTTGGTGTACAGGTTTAACAACAAGGAAATTTTTACTGCAGTGGACATATAAGTGGCCCTATACTCTGCGCTAGAAAACAGAGCTCAGTAGCCCTTAGATTTGCTATAGTCCAGTGGCAATCTGAGTGAATTACTAACCTGTATTTCTGCAAGTTGGCTGAATTGTAAAGCTGAAAATTTTGTGGCTATTTATTTCCTAGTTTGTCTTGTTGTATATACTTTCTAACATCAACAACAAACTGATATTTGTTAAATGCTAAAAACAGTTTAGATTTTGCATCTAGGCACGTGTCTAATTCGTTTACATTTTATATTACTGTTGAAGAGTACTGAAGCAAAAGGTACGTATGCATAACATATAGTTTAGGAAACATTCTTGAGTGATTATTTGCTTGTTGAATGCTACTTTTCTATATCCTGCACACTTTGCACAATCAATCTTAAGGGCTTATCCTATTAACAAGATAAGGTGGGGAAGTCATTACCCTCCCTTAGTTCACAAACAATCTCCTCACTCACTAACCCAAGCCTAATTAAAACTGAGTAGACGTTGGCCCAGGGCATCTCGGACTCACATAGGCGACTAACCTAAGAGGAAAGTTGATTTGAATCTGACTCTTGCCAAATCGGTGACTAAGGTTGGGGATTGAGGGGCGAAACCCCGAAGGCTGGTCGTTTGGCATAATTAGGCCCATTGCTTTAAGTACGGATACCTCCCACCAATCTTGTCCCTACCTGGCCGATTAACTTGTGGTCAGATTCAGCAACATACCCCCATGGACAGTCTAACCAGTTAGGAGTCATCTAAGCCTAAGGTTTACCCCAACTTAGATTAGATTTTTTTTCTTTTTGTTTGTGTATTTGTTTGTTTCTCCTTGTTTGATTTTGATAATTATTGTGTGATATGGCTTATAACAAAAGTTTTTTCAATTTTAATGGTAAACCAGAATTTTTATAATATGAACCAACCAAAATTTTTGTAATATGAACCAACCAAATACACCGTATTGGACTTATCCGAATCAATATAACCCATGCCCCCATTCTTATGATCATAATTTCCAAAATAATTTCAACTCTTCACAGAGTTAATGGGGATTCACCTCCCCCGAGTCCAATTTGCAACCCACTTGTCTTCCTTATCCACCTTGTCCCTAATTTTCACAATATGCATTCCCCTATTTTGCTTCCTACACTCCTTTTCTAGACCAAACCATTGAAGAAAAATCCGAGCTAGAAAAGAGTATAGAAGCCATGCATGAGGCTGAACAAAAATTTCAGGCCTCCCCAATTCCATAATATTTTCAAGATTCATACTTAGTTTCACCAGTGCAAAATAGAAAACCATCAACCTTAGAAATGAGTATGCGTGCGTCCAAGCAACAATAAAAAAATCTGATGGACTCACGATTTCACCACAAATTCTAGAACAAAACTTCATCTTTTCAAGTCCAATCGCAACAAAATGATGAACCAATTGACTATGAAAAGCTGCTTGAAGCCATGACTCAGGCTCAAATCACTCATAATCATGACATAGATATAATGGTCAAAACTCTCCATTCTCACCCTTTGACCATTCCTGATGTCACTAACCATTCTGTTAGAGCCAAAGAATCATGTTGTTTTGAAAAATATGATTCCATTTCAGCACACCCATTTGAACTTGCCTAAACTCCAAATTTTGAAAATAACATTGATATTTTGGCAAGTTATCCCTCTCCTGAAATTGAACTTGAGAATGAATATGATCCTGAATCTCAACTTGGTAATTCAATTCTACTTCCTGATTCAATAATGACTCCGGTGTCTTCACCTAATTTCAATCCTTCTTCAGAGTCCACATTGATTCTATGCCTGTCCCTTGGGAAATTGAATCACCAACCTTTTATGATCATCATATTGAACTTAACCAATTTCATAATTTTGAAAGTCCTATTGATAAATTGGCAAGTTCTCATTTTTATGAAATTGAATTCAATGAGGAATGTGACCTTGAGTCTCAAATTTGTGATCCAGTTCAAATTTCTGAATGAATAATGACTCCTATTTTGCTACCTGATTTGAGCAATATTTAAGAGTCAGTTTTGATTCCCATACCTGTTATTCTTGAACTTGAATCACCAATCTTAGAAAGTCACATTCTATTGTGGGGAAATGAATGTGGACTTGAGTTTCAACTTCTTTATTTGGACCCACTCCCTGAATAAATTTTGACACCTGAACTTTTACTTGACTTTAGTCATTTTCTTGAATCAATTGTAGTTCATGCCCTTCCTGATTCCAGATCAATCATTCCATTTAATCATATTCCATTTTGGGACAGAGGTGTTGATAATAATGACTCTGAAATTAGTTTAAAATTTTGAAAATTAGATGAGGTAAAATTCTTAATAAAAATCATTCATATATACATCATTTTGTTGGCCCGAAGGCCTTCTTCTCTAGTTTTGATGATGATTAACTCATGTAGTTATGTTTACTAATAATCTTGTGATTTTAGTTACAGATCATTAAACAAGATATTAGTTGTTGATTGCTTCAAAAAGAGGAGTTTTGGAAGCCTTCACTTGGTGATTCCCGTGCCCGAGCATCAAGATCATACCTTTGCACTCGGTGGATCACGTTTGGGATCGAGTCGGCTTGAAGATTGAAGATCATCAAGAAGACTTAGGTATCCTAGTTTAGTTTAGTGTGTTTTAGATCCATTTGTAAAGCTTAGTATAGTTGATATGCTCAAGTGCACAACACACACGTTTTATGATTTTTCAGTTTTTAGTTTAACCGATATTTGTTTTCATGAATAGTTGATCAAAACAAGTTTAATTGGTTTATGTATAGTAGATTCATTCTATATATGCATGCTTAAACTTCTTATACAAACTTATTTTGACTTTCCTATTCATGTGTTGAAAAATTCAAGTTTGATAAAATACATGTTTTGGTTTTTGATAAAATTTGCAAGACACAAAAATGATTCCTAATGTTTAATATTGTCTTGAAATTTTTATCACAAGTTTGTGTTTCAATATAAAATGTTAAAACAATTTCTATGGTATTTTTAGAAGAGATAAAAGATTTTTAACATGTTTTTCTGACCCAGTTTCTGACTCAGGACTGTGCTGACAGGCCTTGCCGGTCGACCGGGCGGTCGACCGACGTGCACAGACCTGTGCACGTCTGCTGGCACAGTGGGCTGGTCGACCGGTCGGCCGACCGGATCAGAGAGCCTTGCTCTCTGTATCTGGGCGGTCGACCGAGCGGTCAACCGGAGCAGAGAAGTCTGCTCTCTGTATCTGGGCGGTCGGCCGAGCGGTCGACCGGATGCCCCAACGGTCATATTTCTGACCGTTGGCGGTCGACCGGGCCGGTCGACCGCAAGCCTGTCAGGCTGCCAGATTAGCCTAAAGGCTAGTTTTCTGTTTGGCCTATATAAACCCCAATTCTTTGGGATTTTGGCTAAGGTTTTCACAAGAGAAAAATTACTGTTTTCCTAGTGTTAAAAACAAGTTTTCAAAAGTGTTTTTGGGCTTTAAACTTCCAATCTTATTTGTTTTAGGTTTTTGAAAAATCAAAGAAAATAGTATTTTGGGAGATTTGTGTTTGTTCTTCATTTCCATTATCTTCAAGAGTTTTCCCAAGATAATTTCTTTGAGTTCTTGTTCTCCAAACACCTAGTTTTTCACACTTGAGCTATCTTTTATCCTAATCTATTTAGGATCTTTGTTTTGTGGAAAAGAGATTGTTTGAGGTTGATTGAGCCTCCAAGTTGTAAACACTCTTGCTTTTGTTGTATCCCTCTTTGGTAGAGGTTGATCGGGTGATTGGTTTACTCCCTCTTTGGTAGAGGTTGAGTTGGTTGGTTTGCTCCCTCTAGTGAGAGGTGGAGTTTGGTTTGTAAACCCTCTTCGGTAGAGGTGTTGGTTGTTGTTTGGCTACGGGCCTACCCCTCGGTTGTGAGGCGGTGTTTGAGAGAGGAGTTTGGTACTCCTATTGTTGTAATAAATCCTCCTCGGTGGAGGTTCCCTCGGTGGGAGATAGTGGATTGGAAATCCTTCACGGTGATGAAGGCGGGGATGTAGAGCTAGGGCTCGAACCTCGAAACATATCTTATCTTTGCGTTTGATCCATTGTCTCTCAACTCTATCTCTTTTATTTGTGCAAAGCATCATTCATATCATCATATCATTTTTACTTGTGTTGAGCATTGTTTCATATTGCCATATCTATTATATGCTTGTGTGTGTGCCTCACTTGTACTTAACCACAAGAGTTTCATATAGCACCTCAACCCTTATCTAGGGGAATCAAGAGGAGTTAGTCCAGAGCCCTTCACGGGGAATTCGGCTACACTTGTTGGTTGTATTAAGTGTGATTGCAAAATTGTCTTAGCTTCCGCATTTAGCGCATTTAGTTTCTAGATTAGCACTTACACCTATTCACCCGCCCTCTAGGTGTTTTTCACATTTTAGTGGGTTATATTAGAGAGATTACTAGTGCGTTCCTCCGAACTCCACGCAAATTAGATTGGGCCGCATTTCGTGGACCAATCAGACCCCCACCAGAACCACCACCTTAAGGTAATATTTTCCTTCCCTTTCTTCTTTTTTCATGCATCTATGCATTAATTCATACATTGAGGATAATGCATGAGATAGGTGTGGAGAAGGGTTCTAACATAACTTAGGTTTTCCTTTCTTTTTAAAAAAAAATTATTTTTAACATTTTCTTTACTTTTAAAAAAACTTTTTGAAAATAGAAAAAATATTTTGACATATTTTTTGTAAGAAACTAAGTCAATTTTAAGAAATAGGAGAATTATAATTAGAATTTCTTATACTTGGACAAAATAAGATTATTTGTTTGATTTTTATGTTTAGGAAGATAATTGTCAAAGTAATTTAGTCTTGATCTTTGCCTTGATGTAATATGCACACTTTATACACTTACACACTTAGGGTTCAAAAACAAAGATTCTTACAATAATATTTCAAATATTTTTTCTTTCAAAATGTGCTTTAAAATACTAACATTTTTTTCTTTCTTTACGGATTTTGTAGGTGCAACCCACTGAAAACCCTCATGAGACAAAACTCGTCCTCTAGGGGGAACCGAGACGTTTAACGACTTGTTGCACATGCTTAGTGCAATCGCGTGACCTACGAAAGTGGTCTAATAATCTTTGCTTTAGTTTTGTTATTTTGCTTGAGGACGAGCAAAATATAGGTATGAGGGTGTGATCGGTCGCTGATATTGCATAATTATTATCATATTCTCATACTTATTATATAATCAACTCTGCTTTTAATCCTAATTATTGTTTAATTTATATGCAGGCCCATGGCTAAAGGAGATGAAAGAGAAACGAGCCCAAAGCTCATCAAAATTCTGATTTAATTCAGAATTAATTCGAACTCAGAAAATCAGGGCAGATCAGGGCAAATCAGATCGATTGTAAACCAGTTAGAACAAATCTCTACAAATCTATTAGTTAAAGCCCAATATCAAAAGCTATTTCGTCAAATCCAGAGCTGAAACGGGAAATTCAGAAACAGATAAAGTCGAATAGCGAAGCGAGGAGCTGTACTCCCCTGCTGTGGCCACCTGGCCACAGCCAGACCGTAGAAACGCGGCCATAGCCGCGTTTTCGCGGTTTTGTTAAGGGAGTTGGGGAGCGTTTGCTCCCCTATCTTCGTATGCTCTCCTCTGTTGGGTTTTGCCTATAAATACTAGATTTTTCAGAGATCACGGGGAGCGACCAAGCAGAAGAATTTAAGCCAATTAGTCATTCTTTGTAGTGTAGATTTTTATTTTTATTTTATGTAATTTTTATTTCTTTGTAAGCATAGGATAGACGGAGATTCATGCAAGTAAGAGAGAGACATATGTTGAGAGTGACACCGATGTAACCTCCTCCTTTCTTTCATCGTTTTTACAAGCAATCAAAGGTAACATCTTTTTGCGTTTCTTATTTATATCTTCTTCTTCTTTTCTACTTTTCCTCTTTTAGTTTTGATGAATGTTCAAGTGAACTAGAAGCATCAGTATAGCCATGTTTATGTGAGCGCCACCGATATTTTTTGATGATGTTCTCCTCCTCAAGATCCCGTATCATTTCATTCTTGTTCGTCTTAATGATATAATGTGAATGGGGACTGAGCTTGATCTTATAACTTATGTGTTGATCGCCTCCGAAGCAAGGTAAAACATGCAAGGTTTCCAGGTAAGTAATCAACCAGAGGAGGTAACTTTTTCTTTTAGATTTTAACTTTGTTTTCTTTTAATTTTTAGTGTAAATCACCAACTCCACAATCTTCCAAATCTTTTTCACTCCTTTTCAATTTCTTTATACATATCCATTTCTACTTTCTCCACCCTCTCTATCTACTATTTTCTTCCTAACTTATCTTTAACTCTTTTTCATTTTCTTTTAAAGAACTAAAAGAAGAACTTTAACTATTCTTTGTAGCATAAATGAGAACTTACTAAAAAGCTTCCATCGCTAGTCCCTCCTTATGGATCATGACCCGCATAGCCACTTGCTATAGCGGTAGTATTGAGTACTTGCATATTCTATTCCTAAAGCTCTGAAATTTTGTATTTTTGTGTGCATGTTTTACCTCAATCACCCAACATTCTGTGCCATATAATAAAGCTGGCCTAATACCAGTCTGATAAAACTTTTCCTTCAGCTATATCAGAATATTACGATCACATAAAGCTCCTGTTGTGCTCCTCCATTTCAACCAGCCAGCTTGGATCCTATGGTTAACATCACTATTGATCTCCCCATCCTTTTGGATAATAAAACCCAATTATTTAAAATGACTGCTTATCGGTATTTCTTGATCATCTAGTGTCATAATACTATAATCTCAGATTTTCTGTTTACTGAATTTACATTTCATATACTCTGTTTTGCTCTTACTTAACCTAAAACCTCGAGATTCTAGAGTTCGCTTCTATAACTCCAATTTTGCATATACCCCACCTCTTGTTTCATTGACTAGGGAAATATTATCAGCAAATAGCATACACCACTGTATCTCATCCTGAATAGCTCTAGTAAGCTCATCCATCAATATGGCAAATAAGAATGAACTCAATGCATATCCTTGATGCAATCCAATTGTGATAGAAAAATTACTTGTTATGCCTCCACAAGTTCTAACATTTGCCACTACTCCATCTCGTATATGTCCCTGATTATGTCAAGATATTTGATGGGGACTCGCTTTTTGATCAATGTCCACCATAATATCTCTTTAGGCATCTTATCATAAGCTTTTTCTAAATCAATAAAGACTATATGCAAGTTTCTCTTCCTTTCTCAAAATCACTCTATAAGTTGATGAAGCAAATGAATAGCTTCTGTCGTTGATCGCCCCAACATGAACCCAACCTGGTTCTCTGATATTTTAACATTCTACCTTAACATGTGTTCAATTATCCTTTTCCAAAGCTTTATGGTGTGACATATGAGTTTTATTCCACAATAGTTTGAACAACTCTGAATATCACCATTATCCTTATAGAGAGGTACTAGGGTACTCTTCTTCTACTCAGTTGGCATCTTTCTAGTTAACTAGATCTTGTTAAAGAGGTTTATCAGCCATCTCACTCCCACCTCTCCTTAGCATCTCCATAACTCAATAGTAATTCCATCCGAGTCAACAGCTTTTCTTGACTTCATCCTCTTCAAGGCCTCTTTAATTTTAGATTCATTAATTCTGCGCATATAATTACGGTTCATATATTGGCACTGATTGGTAAGGTATCCAGATCTTGAGTAGAACCACCATTGAACAATTTGTCAAAATACTCTCTCCATCTTTTTTCATTTCTTCATCTCGAACTAAAACCTTTTGATCCTCATCTTTGACAGACCTCACAGTACATAAGCTTTAGTCTTTCTCTCTCTTATTCGAATAATTTTATATATATTCTTTTCAACCTCTTTGGTATCCAACTTCTTATACACTTCTTTGTACACTGTAGCTCTTGCGTTTTGAACAGCTTTCTTAGTCTCCTTAGCTAGCTTATATCTCTCAAAGCTCACTCCATCACAATTTTTCTTAATGACGGCTTTTATCTCTTCATTCCACCATGATGTATCCTTACATGGTAGAGCACCACCCCGTGACTGACCATGTACATTTTTAGCTACTCTTTTAATGTAGCTAGCAATTTGTTCCATGTTGCATTGGAATCATCTTGGGCTTACCAATCTACTTCATGTACTATTCGATCTACAAAAATTCCTTGGTTACCTTCTTTTAGCCGCCACCACTTAATCATAGGATCTAACTTACGTTTAATCTTTTTAAATCTCCTTCTAATTTGGATTTCTAAAATTAACATTCTATGTTGGGTTACTACACTCTCACCCGGTACTACCTTATAATCCATATAACAACCTCTATCTACTTTCCTAGTTAAAAAGAAATCTATTTGGCTCGCACTTGATCCACTTGTAAAAGTGATCAAGTGAGAGTCTCTCTTCCTAAACCAAGTATTCGCTAAGATCAAATCATAAGATAAAACAAAATTTAGAATTGAGTTACCTGGTACATTTCTTTCCTCAATACCAAATCCTCTATGTATAGTATCAAACTCATAACGACTAGTTCCTACATACTCATTGAGGTCATTGCCTATAAAAAACATTTCTCTAATAGGTATGCCTTACACTATCTCATATAAATCCTCCCAAAATTGATGCTTACTAGACTCATCAAGTCCTACTTGTGGTGTATAGACACTAATAACATTAAAAATCTTCCTACCTAAAAAGAGTTTAACTAGTAAAATCCTATCACCCTTTCTCTAATCTCTACTACATTCTCTAGCAATTGTTTATCTATGATCACAATCACCCAATTACGATTTCTATCTCTACTAGTATATCAAAGTTTATAACCCCAAGGCTCTATAATTCTAACTTTTTTACCTACCCACTTAGTTTCTTACAAACACAAAATACTAACATTCTATCTAACCATAGCATCAACTAACTCTACTAATCTACCTGTAAGAGAACCTATGTTCCATGATGCTAACCTAATCTTATATTCATGAGCTAATTTCTTTACCCTCACCCATTTATAAAAGTGTGAGAACCATTGCTCATTTAATACCACATCCGAGCGCCGATATGGCGCGTCATTTCTAGATAATGACCTAGCAACTCTTGCCTACTTTTTACTACATCCGGGCTCCGATGTAGCGCGTCGCTTAGTAGGAAACGCTCCAACGAAATTTAGGTTTTGGTTGATATTCATAGTATGTGACAATATTTTACATTGGCTGTCACATGACTACCATAACCCTCCTCCTTTATTCTGGCTTGGGACAAGCAGTTAACGATGCACTGGTGGAGTTAAATCAAAATATAAAAGAAGAAAACCTTTTATTGAGGTCACCAGGTTTCGAACCAAGTCCTCTTCTTATGAGTTGAATGCTCTAACTATCAGGCCATATTGGCGTGTGGTTATGGAAGCAAACCTAACTATATTTCACCATTTCCCCACTTCACCCTTTATTCTTGCAAAACAAAAATTAAATAAAACCCCTTTTATTGTATTATTCACAGTTTCAAACTTGTGACTCCATTACCCGACTCCAAAGCCTCCACCATATGGCCACATTGGCGTGTGGTAGCAATGCCGCCACATTGGCATGAATATTTAACCATTTGAACCTCACCCTTTCCCTCCATTTTCACCCACGTCTTCACCTCCTTCGTCACGTTCCCCTGCTGCACCCACTTCAACACATTTCCCTCCATCTCTCTTTTATGTTCTCCATCTCCTTCTCACTCGTACACTCTCCCTCTCTCTCTCTCTCTCACGTATATTACTTCCATTCTTCTGCTCTCTCTCACACTATTTCTCTCTTTTTTTCCCCAACGCAACCGGTACCTAGGTAGCATGGCCCTGCACAAGTCCCTGCTGCCTCTCCTGGTTACTCCCAGTAGCACCTTGGCTGGCATCCCCTCGGCGTAGGTCTCCAGCATCATCCTGAGCCTCCCTCCATAGCCGACCTCCTTCACCTCCGCCGAGATCTGCGTGCACCGCCAGAGCTTCCTTCCACCCCCCTGGCCGTGCAATACTACTGAGCCCACGAATCTGCGACTCATGTACCACATCACAAGCCAGGCTGAACCCTTTCTAGGCTCCCTCTCCCGTCGAGCACAGCCCGCCCTGGTCACGTACGACTAGACCATTTCCTCCTCTATAGCGCACATCACGACAGCGCCACCTTCTCCTTTCTCGCACTTGCAAACCTAGTCCAGTTGCCACCCTCTTGGCCCTATGAGAACAACCCCCACATCTATATCTGTCTCTCATGTACTCTCCCTCTCTCTCTTAACACCTCTTATCCATTTCTATGCCCACCATCTTCCACTCCGTCGTGATCCACCACGCAGCAGAGCCATTCCATCCTCTCTATCCTGTCATCCTCCATCCCTGATGATAACATCCACCATGGCTGAACATCTCCTTATGTAGGCCACCCTCTGGCACTCCACGGTTCCCCGATCTCTTTCGCGAGCACTCTGGTAATCCTTCGTCGTCCTTCGCCTTCTCTGGCGATCCCTCTGGAGCTTTTCTTGTGCCTCCCTTATTGTTGCGAGTACCACTTCTCTCTCTGTACATTATTTATGTCCGTCTGTATTATTTGTGTGTATAAGTGTTATTTATTTTGTGTTCTTGTGTTAGAGTGTGTGTGTATGAGAGATTGTACCTCTCTACCTCTTTTTTTGTGTGCATGTAATAGAGGTATATATATTTGTGTGTGTGAATGTTATTTATTTTGTGAGTGTTATTTATTTTTTGTGTGTATGTGACAGAGGTACGTATATTTGTATGTTTTTATGTGTTGGTTTGTGATTGTGGGTATTTGTGTGTGCATATGTGCCATGCGTGAGTGCGTGTGAGTATGTGGGAATGTGTTATATATATATGGGTTTTTATATATAAATGTATGTGTAGTGTGAATATGTGTGTATTCAGTGCGTGTATGTGCCTGAGTGTATACTCGTATGTGGGTGTACACGTGTGTGTATGCACTGTGGCGTACATATGTGGGTATATACATGCATGGCGTGTGTGTGTTAATCCCCTTCCTCTTTGTGTCTGGTTGCGTATTATAGTGATTTCAGACTCATTCGTGCGATCTGAACTCGGTAACGAGAGATTCAAAGTGTGCTCATTGGAGACCCAATACACTGGCGATTTGAAGACCGACCCATGATATGATCCAGAGATCAGTACTTATTTCTGCAGTGCAGACTCGACGACGATTCAGACTCGAAATTGTATCATTTCATGCAAGTGTACACGATTCTCTCCTTATTGATTTTCGTATTGATTTTAATTCTGCCTCGTAATTATAAATTCTGGATATCATATCTCATGATCATCGATACCATCCTATGATCACATTTACATATCAGCTTTTCCTCCTTCGATTATATAACTAATTATTGTATTCTTGATATCTTTACTGGTACCGTCTCATGATCATGTTACATTACCTTACATATCATGTTTGCATCTCGTTCCTGTACATGCATGCATCCAACTTAAATTGACATTATTGTTTGAGTGTGATAACATGATTTAGTGACACAAAATTTGTATTGATCGTGATAAATATTGTGATCTAGATCTTGAGGATAACTGAATAATAATGAAATTAATATTATGAAATTAATCTTGAGAAAATTGATCAAAATATCTTATGATACATTAATAAGGCTATTTTATTGGATTAAGTTACATATGATCATGACCGATTTACTAAGACTATTGGATTACATGCTGAATGACACTGACATCACATGTACTACTTTGCATTTATCACTTGACATTGCCACTGTTTACATTGTCTCGTGAGATACACATTATATTCATTATCTGACAGTGATGTTCTCGATACCTATTCTGATCATGTTACACTGAGTCGCACACTATCTTGTACTTGTATTGATTAATAAAATCGATTAAGCCGGGTTACTATGGGAGACTGGTAGCAGGGGCTTAGGGAGGTGTGCTTGGAAGGGCGGCTCTTCCAAGGGCCTTACCACACGTGATCTTCTATTCTTGTGATTTATGCGCGCACCTGTTATTATATGTTGCATGATACCTGAGTACAGTGAACTGTTTCTCCTTGTTACCAGGATCCACTAACACACCACTTTTTGATATGCAATTGTGCTATGGAATGGGGCACAAAATGGTTGCATTAGTATAAAGTTAATAAAATGTTAGATATATGCACTTGCATCATATCCTGCATTGTCTTTAGTGATCTAGCTCGCCTCGTACTGATCCTTCATGTGATCTAGTGCCTGACATATTTTTTCGGGATAATGATACTTGAGACCTTTGTAACATGCATTATCTTTATTACATGATATTCTTGGACTGACCATGTGATTTTAACTTGTGATCTCGTGTTTTTCTAATCTTGTGATTATATTACACGACAGTTACTCGTCCAGGACATCTCATGTTTATTATATATATGTCACACTATGCATGCACGGTCTTCTTGTACATGATCTAGCATCTCGATTATTCCTGTTATTGTTATTACTTTTAGTTCTCGATAATGCCAACCAAATTGTTCTTTTATTTTAATGCCCTACTTGTTTTGTTACTGCATTATCATATTCTTTTTTTTTACTGTTTTTTTCCCTTCGTGTACTCTTGCTGGTTCGATTATGATAGACTTTTATTTTTTTCAGTATCTAGATCAGTAGCCGCTATAGAGAGTTGATCGTAGAATGTAATCTGGTTTAGCCTTAGTCCGATGAGTTCAGTTTCTTTTTTTGACTTGTCTTATTCAGATATGGTGCATGATATTGTTTATGATTCAATATTTTATATATGTGCTTGTGTCCCTGCACTTAGTTGTATATGCATATAATGTGTGCTATTCTGCTTGACAGCTTAAGGTATTCATGGAAGAGATTTCACTTTTCGTGAGTATCTGCTAACCATCATCACGTACCCATATTCCGTATTTTGGGAAGCGGCTGTGACATGAAGCGTCCAATGTGACCTCCGCGTTTCATGAAAGTCGCGTTTCAATCAAGCTCAATGCAAGGCTCAAGTTCAGAGGCATCCAACGCGATCCCCATGTTTCAAGACCAGAAAAGAATCGCGTCTTCAACAGATGAGATTCATGTCTTCATGAAGACAAAGAGCGATACGTTTTCATCAACAAGAGCTGCGTCTTCTCTTTCCAACACCGAATTATATCCATGCTTCTACAATCATTTCAATAGTACACTAGCAAAAGAAATCATCAACTTTATTGGCTCAACTGTACACCAACAAACAAATCAGATCTCAGATAAGTTCTACACTGTGTATCTAGATACTCACAATAATTGACCCTGGAGGATTCAAGTAGTTCGACAGAACACTTACGAAGACTGGAATCCAGACAAGATCAAGCTCAGAACATCTCAAAAGATTGTCAGTCCAATAATATCACGCCCCGCTTCCCAAAATACGCTGGAGCGGAGACGCGACACGAGTCGGCGACGCATATACGCAAGGAAAATACTCACGTATACGCGATAAGCCTTAAGTAACCCAAAACAAGCTATAAATCGAAACTGTAATAAATCATGATTACTGCAATATCACATATAAGCATCCACGCATGATATCATATAAATAAAGACTAGAATAACAACTAATCTGATATAACAAGAATCAGGAAATAATATGAAGGTAATAAAGATAAGAATATCGGAATCGAATAGGGAGAAGCTCCAGCTATTCGCAAAGCGTACTGTCTCATCGAACACCTGCACAATAGAAACAAGCGTCTAATGTCTGGACGTGCAAATTCAGGGTCGTCAGAAAGCGACCTGGTGAGTGTGTGTGTAAAGGGAAAAGCTCGTGCATATAAACAATGCGCACAAAATAATAACAAGATAGCTAAATAACATGATAAACAGCTGAACTGAAGGATAACTGCATAACAACATGAATGAAGATAAAAGTCAACTATCGCCACTGTAAATAAGCAACTGATATCAGAATGTGTAACCTAGCATATGTCACTAGTCTGGTTGGTTATCATTAACCTAACTAATGTAGTACTTAACTGTGTCCCATACCACAGCCGTTTTCTCACATATCAAACAATGTTATCATTGTTGTAACTGCCTGCCAATGTAGTGCATGTGTTTTGGAAGAGTACCGTGCATGCCCGGTACCACGGTCTAACACCCCTGACGCTGAATCAGGACAAGCTGCAAGGCTCTGACAACTGAAGACCACAGCCCCACATGAAAAGACAACTAGTTTGGCGCCGTAATTCGGGCATAGCCCTGACAACTGACAGCTGAATGGGTAGCCAGTACTACCTTGGTTCCCCATGGTTGGAACCCACAACTCGGTACCATAATAAATCCTTCCAAAATACACGACATGCATCATCAGGCAATTACCCCTATTTCCTGGGTTATGGTGTCTTTTATTAATAAGCAATCAATGTGAGTTATTATTAAAGAGTAACTGATATCTCCAACAACTGCTGATGTCAATACTAGCTGATAATCTGACAACTGACAACTGATATCTGACAACTGAGTAGCTGACAACTAATATCTGACATCTGAAATAGAATACTGGAGATATAGCCACTAACACAAAAGTGTCATAAACAACTAGTAACTGATACAGATATCTACCAACTCATATAAACTCTGAACACCTCATATGATCACTAACAAATAATCTCACCAACTGATAAACTGATGACTGCTATCTGATAACTCTGAAGTACAAGATCACCGATATCAAATAGATTACTATCACCATATCTCAATCTCTATTAATTGAAGTAATCAGTAACTAATCATGAAGCACATGGTATATCCTCGAGATCAACAAGTCAACACATACTGAAATCATATCTAAATAGGAAACATCCTCAAACAACATATGGTTTAGAATATCTACTCTTGATACCTAACATCAACAAAATATCATCTAAATAAATCTCAAATACTCAACTATAAATCCAGCTATGTCAAACCTATCTTAAAGAGTCCATGATCCAACATAAAGAATGTAGATTCTAGATTAATTCCAACTCAAGATCAATTGAAATCACGGTCCAACTTTCCTCGCAACTAACTCCGAATCCAGAATAATAAATAACTAGTAAGAATTAACAAGAATACTAATATCCTGGTGACAAAACATCAAGTCCAGAAATGTCTAACATCAAATCACATCAGATCCATTATTCGTGGTATCTCTAAACAGTCTCATATCAGGGAAGACGTCATATATACTTGTCCATAATATCGAAAAGAGCTCTGATCAGAAATAATCACCAATACATGAATGCCAAATCTGATAACTAATACAAACTATATCAACCTCAAGATCGAGCCGGAACAAGTCATAGTCTAAGGTGTACCGAAAGCTAGGTCTAAGCAAACAACGACAAGTTACCGACACATGAAATGATGCTGATACAAGCTCCTATCAACTCGGTAATTAAAGTGAACAATCATAGATGTCTCATGAAGTGGTACAAGTCATCAAACTAGTAAAATATAAAAGAAAGTCATATAAAATGATAAGTGCAACATGTAAAGCATACCGATAACAGTAAATACACAAGAACGAACACTCACATGAAATGACGTAGTTTCAGAACCGAATCGCAGTCTGGCCTTCACTGCACAAACCAGTACTGATCTACGGATCATCCCATGGATCGGTCTTTGAAACACCATTGTATCGGGTCTACAATGAGCACGAATCCGGATCGGGTCTGGGTCTACTGTAGCTGAGTTCGGATCTCACCGAACGGGTCCGAAACACTGTAACACGCAACCGAACATATAAATAATTATAAATATATACTAAACACACTTCCGAGCACACCGACACATACGTGTACACCTACACATGTACATATATGGGTACAAACTAACAATCATGCATACACTAAACATAATGCAAACATATTCATTAATGACCCACTTATTAATTACTAAACTACACAAACATAATTAAAGTACAAATTCATGCATAAATACATGCCATGCATAAATACATGCATATACATGCATGCATCAACATCCCCACTCACGCACAAACCCAAACACACACATCAATATGAACTTCTATATTATTACAAGTCTACGCTTTACACTTATAAATACACTAACCTCGAGCCGATTTGCGGCGCACCGACGGAGGCGTCGGGGGCTGCGGAGGGTGTCGTTGGATAGAGCATCTCGCCGTGAAGGGTGTGGGTGCATTCACACTCGCCTACGGTGATCCATGGCGACCCACGGAGTGCCGGAAAATGGCTCCACACAAGCATATACACATGCAATTATAAAACACTCATGTAAATAATTAAGCACATACACACCTATGCATGCAGCACATATACAATAATAATGCATAAACACAACATTACACACAATAATTTATAACGCACACGCATATTAAAACATTCTACATTACATGTAAATAATCCTACGCAAATAAATATAAACACAACTCACTCAGGTAATTACGCACCCACATGAAAAATTTACAGAGAAAGGGAAGAAGACTCACGGCCAACATCGTCGGAGCTCCGGCGCATTCCGTGGAGGACGTCAGAGATGGAAGACGGGCTGTCGGAGAGATCGTGGACTGCCGGAGAGAAGAGATCACGCTCCGGCAGGGTTCCGGCGATGAGGAGGCGCTGCAAGGGGGTCTGCTGGAGGGGGTTGCGGCCTGGACTGGTTGGAGAACATGCTATGCCAAAGGGGAGATTTCGGGCTCGCTAGAGGGTCGTGCGCGGCCAACCAAGAGGGGAATCCGGCTGTGCTGGCTTACAGAGAGGAAGAAGTGGAAGGAGGCGGCTGGATTTGGTGATTGGAGGGGATTTGTTTACGGTTAGGGATTAGGTTTAGGTTAAGGATTAAGAAGAGATTATATAGGGTGGGTTGCGGGTTAACGGATAATGGGTTTGGGGTTGGATCCAAGTGGGTAAATGGGTATTGGGTATTGGGTCTATGGTAATGGGTAGGAACAAGGATACAAGGGAATAAGAAATAATGCTACTAATAATAATAATAAAAAAAATAATATTAAATAATAACACTAATAACAACAACTATAATAATAATTACCACTAATAATACTAATTAGTATAATAATTTAGAAGCATAGTAGCAATATTAATTAATATTGATCATAAGAATAACAATTTAGAAATAATAGTAGAACTAATAGTTATTGCTAATAATAATTATGACCTATACATGTAACAAAATAAAATTATGAGGTACAACAATAATTTAATAAATAATAATAACCATAGTAATGGCAAAAAATTACTAGTTAGTAATTAAAATGCTAAAAGGTCATAATGGTAAATATAAAATGCCAAATTACCATTTACTATCTCAAAATAAATAATTTCCATATTTAATAATAATAATATTCACAAGAATGAAAATAATAAATTAAGTTGATTAAAAAAATAATCAGTTAATCAAAATAAATACTTAGAAAAATAAAAAAACAGTACTTCTAACTTGGGATCTTACAAATAACGAGAGTCCAAACCAACATGAATCCAAAGTATTTCGAAATCTGTCCTAGTCAACCTCGGAGTTTAAAAAATTTTAGAGGGAGTTCTATAGACTGTCTAAAATTCACTGAAGACAAGTCATCAGATGCGGACCTCACTCCAAATGCGAAGGTCGCGTTTCATTCAAACACGAACCTCACACCTAATGGTAAACGCGGAGCTGAGTCTATCGAGTGCTCCCCTTTAAAAACGCAGAGCTCAACCAAGCGTGCATTCCAGTTCAAATGCGATCTCAACCAGAGTCGCTTTCCAACTCAAACGTGGATCTCAACCAAAGTTGTGTTCCAAATCAAATGTGAAGCTTAGCCAAAGTCGCATTCCAACTCAAACATGGACTTCAGACAAATCTGCATCTCAACTCAAATGTGAGCCTGCGAGCTCTGCGTTTCAACAACAGAATAGAAATCACGAGAGTCGCCTTTCTGTTGTAACTGCCCCATTACTGGGTCAATTAACACCCATGTAATGTGAGAAATTAATCCCCAACATGAAAGAATTCTAGGAGACAATTTTATCCCTGAATACCCCTATAAATATCCATGAAAGCTATTGAATAGGGGGCTTCTCTTTTTTTTTACAAGGAGGGAAACAACTAGAAAGCTCAGAAACTTTGGGCATTCAAGAGAGAGAGAGAGAGAGAGAGAGAGAGAAGTTTTTTCTTCACAAAGAGAACTCTAACACTTGTCGTGTCCAAGTAGAGTTACCTTACATCCTTAAATGATCCAAGAGAAGCTTGTCGTTCAGCCGGTCAAAGGAGAACAAGATTCACTCTCCATCGCCATACGAAGAACCCAACCTTAAATAAAGGGGAGATTCAAATATCCTTCCCTCTTTTTTAATCAGATCGTATCTGTTGAAATTTTTTTTGTAATTAAGAAGAATTTTTCTTCGTATTTTTTCGGCCAAACACTTAGAACCTATCATATAGGGACGAAATTTGTCAAGAGCGAAAATGACTACCAACTTCTCTTTTTCAATGTGGAGTAGTTCAGTTGTGTGTCGTTAAGAGTCCTACTGGCATAACAAATAATATGAGAAAATTTATCTATTCACTGGCCCAGAATAACTCCTATCGCATACTTGGAAGCGTTACACATCACCTCAAATGGAAGATTCTATTCAGTTGGTCGAATGATGGGCGTCGAGGTAACTCAGTTTTGAGCCTTTCAAAGGCTGCCAAAAAAGAAGGGGTGAACTTAAAGGAAACATCCTTTACTAGAAGGTCACACAAAGGTTTAGAAATTTTAGAAAAATCTTTGAAAAACTAGCGATAGAACCCAGCGTGGCCTAAGAAGGATCAACCTCCCAAACAGTTTTCACAGGTGGCAATTTTGAGATTAAAATTTTCTTTGCTTTATCAACCTCTATACCTTTTTCAGAAATAATGTGTCCTATGATAATCTCAGATTTCACCATGAAAAAGCATTTCTCCTAATTAAGAACTAGGTTTTTCTCTTTGCATCTTATCAACGCCAGTGATAGATGATACAAACCCTCATCAAAATTAGACCCAAAGACAGAGAAGTCATCCATGAATACCTCTAAAAATCATTCAACTATATCTGAAAAGATGCTCAATACACACCGCTGAAACGTAGCAAGTACATTGCATAGCCCAAAGGGCATGCGACGACTTATGTACCAAACAGACAGGTGAATGTTAATTTCTCTTAGTCCTCATGAGCGATAGGGATTTGGTTATATCTAGAATAATCATCAAGGAAGGAATAGTAAGCCTGAACGGTAAGACGTTCTAACATTTGGTCGATAAATGACAGAGGAAAATGATCTTTCCTAATCAAGAAGTTGAGTTTCCTATAGCCTATGCACATTCGCCAACTAGTTTGAACACGAGTTGGAGCCAACTCATTATTCTCATTAGCAACAACTATGACTCTCGACTTTTTGGGCATAATTTACACAGGAATGACCCACTGACTATGAGATATAGAGTAAATGATACCCTCATATAACAGTTTCATGATCTCAGCTCTCACTACCTCTTTCAGAACAGAGTTCAAATGCCTCGATGGTTCTCTCAAGGGTTTGGCACTCTCTTCGAGATGAATTTGGTGCGTTACCACGGAGGAACTAATTTCCTCGATATCTGCTATGGTCCAACTTAGAGCTTCCTTATGTTCACTAAGGACATCTAACAACTTTCCTTCTTAATCCTTATCTAAATGAGAAGAAATGATCAGGCATACTTCAATGTGTCGGGTAAAAACTTGAGCTCCAACTTAGGGGCTTAATGGTTGATTGAAGAAGAACCTACGTTGACATAGGTAAGGGCTCTAACTTGGGTTTTCATAAATTGTTGTACATGACAGGAATAGAGTCTAGCAATGCGTTGACCTCTTCTTTAGACTCATTAATGTCAAAATTTTATCTAAAATGGGCCAAGCATTTCTCCAAGGGATCTTCATAGCAAGACTCTTTAAAGGTGTGATTAACCGAAGTATCAGTCATGTTGACCTCCTCATGGTCATCCATTACATGTGCTTGGGAACTACTGTGAAAAATATTCAGATCAATTATCATATTCCCAAAAAACAAGGTCATAACTCCAGTCCTACATCTAATGACAACATCATATGTAGTAAAGAATGGTCTCCTTAAAATCACAGGAGAATGACTGCTGGGATTTGACACCGGTTCAGTATCTAAGACCACAAAGTCCATATGAAAATAAAATTCATTGATCTTCAAAATAACATCCTCAACAATTCCCTTCGGGATCTTAACAGGCCTATCTACTAAAAGCAATGTAAGGTTAGTGGGTTATAACTCCCCTAACCTAATTGTTTGTACACAGAATAGGGTAAAAGGTCTACACATACCCCTGAATCTAACAGACATCAGTCTATAACCTGATCTCCTATCCTAACTAAAACTATAAGACTTCTAGGATCCTTATACTTTAGTGGAATGGTTTGTTGGATGAGACAAGATGCTTGTGTAGCAAGTGTTACTTCACGAGGAACATAAGTTTTCCTCTTGACAGTAGTGAGGTCTTTTAAAAACTTGGCATAAGTAGGAATCTGGTTGATTGCATCCAAAAAAAGAATGTTGATTTGGATTGAAAACTTTCAAAATTCCCTCACAGTGATTTTTCTTCCTATTGGCTTGAAGATGTTGAGGAAATTAGGCTTCAGGCACAAAGGATTTCTCTTGAGTGTCAACAACTTGATCCTCTTTCTTTGTTGATGACCTCTTTTTCTTTCTCTTACTTAGGTGTTTCAATATAAGGATGATTGTTCGATGAAATTTGGACTTGGTTGTCCACTTCTTGCTAAACCGTATAGTGTGAATAGCCTGGACTTCTCAGTTTGTTGAACCAGAGCCAATTTTGGCCTATTGGAACATTTGGAGGAACCAGCTGTCCGCTTGGGTTTGGAACAGTTTGACTTGAAAATTGTCCTCTCTCTCTCCCCCTACAGATGAAGCTATATGATCCAACTGAACTTCAATCTTAGCTATCGCATGACATGTATTAAGATTATATTAGGCTTAGTTCTGATTAGTTAGAGCTTGGCTCTGCATAAACTGTTGGGACATGTCCTCTAAAGAAGGTTTTATTTGATTGAGAGGGACGCAGGGAGGGGCAGATGGTGCTATAGCAAATTGGTTTCCCTTATGAAATTGATTATTAGGATGTGGTCCTTGAAATGGTGGTGATCCACCATATTGATCGATCGCAATCATTAATAAACTCTTCTATTTAATTATCTTTTTTGTCTAAATATTTACAGGGCCTTTACTAAATGAAAAAGGAGAGAAACGAGCACAAAAACCCATTGAAATTCAGATTAAATCAAAATCAAGGATGAAGGAAAATATTTAGCTAAAGATCAGTGCAAATCAGGAGATAACACCAAATAAAAATCGGTTAAATTTAGATTTTAATGAATCTATTTTAATTAGCTGAAGATCAACACTGATATCATCAAATCCGTAGCTCAAATCGAAAAACCAGATAGATAAACAGATGAAACATCAAACCAGGGACCTGTACACCCCAGATTTGTCCATCTGGCCACAAAACTGCCACAGATCTGTCGCAATTATTGCGGATCCGCCGCATTTCAGTTGAGATACGGGGAGCGTTGGCTCCCCTATCTCAAGATGCTCTCCCCCGTTGTGTTTTTGCTACAAATACCTGCAAATTCTGAGGCAAAAAAGAATGATTAGGCAGAAAAAGATTCTTAGGTTAGTTTTCATTCTAATGTAGTGTAGGTTTTTATTTTATGTAATTTCTTTGTAAACATAGGTTAGACAGAGATTCATGTAATTAAGAGAGATTTATATTGAGAATGACACCGATGTAACATTCCTCCTTTCTTTCGTTGTTTCTCTCTATAATCAAAAGATATGAATTTTTATGTTCTTCTTTGTTTTCATGTTTTTCTTTCTACTTTTCCTCTTTTGGTTTAGATAATAATCCAAGTGAGTCGAATAGTATCTGTATTGCCTTGCCTTAGCGAGTGCCATCGATAGCCCTGACAATGGATTCCTCCTTATGTTTGTATCTTATGGGCTATGCTCTGATCGCCTCCAGATCAAAGTAAACATGCAACGAATCCAAGGTAAGCCATCAACCAAAGGAGATAAGTATTTCTTTTAACCCATTAGTTTACATCACCTCCAACCACCAACTTTTTTCTTTACTCTTTTTATTTCTTTCTTTAACCTAGTTTTTCATTTCTCAACATCACCATTATCTCCAATCTACCACTTTCTTCATAACTTAACATAGCTTTTTCCCTTTTCTTTACAAGAACAAGAGAAGACTTTTGACTATCTTTAGCGAACTAAAAGAGAACTTACAAAAAGCTTTTATCGCTAGTTCCCATGTGGATCACGACCTGCATGCCACTTGCTATATTATTGAGTACTTGAACATTTTATTCTTAAGTTCTGAAATTCTGTATTTTTCTATGCAGGTCTAAACTCAATCAAATTTTTGGCACTGTTGCCGGGGAGGATGGTAAATTTCTCTATTTAATTTACTTTAAAGTTTAAATTTTCTTCCTTTTTTTGTATGCAGGGATTGATTTAAAGGAAAAGAGAGTTGCAAAAACATATAAGTGGCTCTAGGACTCTGCTCTAGAAAGAAGAGCCCACAACCCTCAACCTTGTCGCACAAACGAGGTAAAAGCCACGTTCCCATGGCAAATTGAGTGGACTACTCATCCATCTTTCTTGTAGGGTGGATGAATTGCAAAGTTTAGGTTTCTACCACTATTATTTTTCTTATTTTGCCTACTATACTCAATGTTGCTAAATCTCAATGTAACATGATGGATGTTAAATGCTAAAAAACGTTTAGACTTGTATTTAGGCACGTGCCTATTTCATTATATTTTTCTATTTACTGTTGACGAGTGCGATGAAAGCGATATGAAAATAAAAGAGAAGTGGTTTGAAAAACAAAATAGAAAAGAAGATGAAGCTTGTAGTAAAGAAAATTAAAATAAAGGTGAACAAAGAAGATGGTAAAAACAACGATAGAAAAAATGATAAAATATTTTAGAATTGGTTTTTAAAATAAAGTAAAAGAAAACTCATGGCTACTAACTACTAATTGCTCCATTAACCATGCTAATCTCTTAGTGATAGTTACCTCACATGGATCCTTGGCCATCAGTAATCCTCGGCTTCAAGAGACGATACAAAGCATGGCTCATAAGATTGTTCTTCTACATTCAAACAACACATCCATACCACATAACAAGTTACAAGCTACTATTAAATCATCAAAATCGGTTAGAGGTGAGCATGAAATATAGAAGACATTGCAAGTTAGTGGGTTAGGTGTTAGAAATGTTAGAATGTTGGAATCCATCATCATGTGCCATCAATGGCTCTTGCAAGAGCAAGGCCTTGTAGAGGCTATTAGATTCATGTGGATTATCAAGTAAGTGGTTAAATGGTTAGTGGTTAGTAGTTAATTGCCATAAAAAGAAGAAATTAGCTAAGTAGAATGTAAAAGATGGAGAAGATTACAATGGAGAAGAAAGAAGACACCTTTACATAGATTGTCACCATCTATTACATCAATCTCTCTTTCTCTTTCTGAATCTCTCTGCCCTAATACATGATCTAAAAAGAAAAGAAAATACAAAATAAAAGAAAAAGAATACCTTCACTACACTACACTAAAAGATAGAAAACCTAGCCTAAACCCCAATCTGCTTGAGTTTCAGCCAAACCCTGCAGTATTTATAGGCAAAGAAGGGTTCTAGAAGACGAGATAAGGCCACACATCGAAGATTGACGCGTGGGGCCACCAAATTGCCGTGGAAACACGACAAAAGCCACGTTCTGGCGGCAATACCAGGGACCTAGTCCCTGGTTTTGGTGTGGAGATTCGTGGCGCTTTGGGGACCTTCTAGATATGCTCAGATCTAGGTATTTTCATCCGTATATTCGTCTGATGTGCACAAGGGTCTAGGTTCAATGTATCTTCTAGAAGATCTCTTACATGGCCTCCAAGAAATGCGGATTTAATTACCCAAAAATGGGTTTAATTAAGCTCTTATTACCCTTTTACCCTCCTTGTCTTGATTATCTACAAGAGAGACCAAAACACAGTTTATACCGACATTTTATTCATAAATCGATGGAAAAATGTGATATAATAATGTAGAACTGTAGATTAATCACGCCCTACACTTATCTTTTGCTCGTCCCGAGAAAAACAAGAAGAAAAACTATACTACAAATGTTATTACACTACTTTCGCAGGTGACGCGATTACATTGAGCGTGTGCAACAAGACGTTAAACCTTTAGGTTGCCCCTAGAGGAGGAGTTTTGTCTCCTGAGGGTTTTTAGCGGATTGCACCCACAAAATCCATAAAGAAAGAAGACAAATGTTAATATTTTAAAAACATATTTTGAAAGAGAGACAAGTTTTTTAAAATATTTTTATAAAAATATAAGCGATCTATGATCATAAGTCCACCAAAAATTATTCACCCTTAAACTTAGTCCATATGCAAGATCTTGTCTTCAATTAAGGTAAGAATTCAAAATTGGATTGAATATTTTATCCTTTATAAACCTAGATATTATGCACTTTGTGACAGTGAAAATTTCTGGGATTTCAACTCTAACCATCAATCCATTTATTTATATATATATTTCCTTTTTTCTTTTTTTCTTCCCTTAGTTTTCTTAGGCTTTCTAATTCACCCGGGTAGTGAGCCTTTAACCGATAACTCTCAGACTGGATGGTCTTAGGGCACCAGATGAGAAAACATCCCTCGGGTTTAAGGACTCGAGCAAACAAGGCCACATAACTAAGAGAGATTATTTGTTCTTATTATCACCTTTAGGCGTGAATAATCATGCTTCTTGAGGCATAATTATCCAGCTTAATAAGTGGTTTTATTTTTTTTAATTCTTTTGATTTTTGACATTTTAGGTCTTTATTTCCATCCCAAAATGTGTAAGCGTGAAGTGCATACTATCTAAGGCAAATAATTCATGATAAAATTATCTCTCCAATTTATCTTACTTAGCCTATAATCTTAAATAAGATCTATTATTTCGACTAGGTTTAAGATGTCATAATTAAGGCTTTCTTAATTTCTAAGATCATCTTAATTTTCTTAAAAATAGATCAAAACTTTGTCTCCTATTTCAAAAAGTATATAAAGAAAGAGAAAAATCCTATACAAAAAGGAAATTCTAAGAATATCATAAAAGAAGTGAAAAAGAAAGAAAATCCAAAAAACTCTATGTTAGTAAACCCTCCCCCACACTTTTCTCATGCATTGTCCTCAATGTATCGTGATATATGTACGCATGAAGCAAATAGAGAGGGAAGGAAAAATTACCTCAAGGTGGTGATTCCGGTGGCGGTCTGATTGGTCCATGAAATGCGGCCCAATCTAATTTGTGTGGAGTTCAGAGGAAACCACCAATGGCCACCATATTACAACCCACTAAAATGATATATACATGGATGATTTTTATTAAGAATTTTACCCTATCTAATTTTCAAAATTTCAAAATAATTTCAGAGTCAAATTTATCAAGACCCTTGTCCCAGAATGGAATGATTGATTTGGACACAGGAAGTACAGGAACTAATACCAACTCAGGAAAAAGACTTAAGTCAATTAAAGATTCAGGAGTCGAGATTGGTTCAGGAAGTGGGTCCAAATCAAGAAGTTGAAACTCAAGTCCACATTCATTTTCCCATGATGGAATGTGACTTCCTAAGGTTGGTGATTTCAATTCAAGATGACAAGTGTAGGAACCAAAACTGACTCTAAAATATTACTCAAGTTGGGTAACAAAACATGAGTCAATATTGATTCAGAAATTTGAATTGGATCATAAATCTGAGAATCTAGGTTACATTCCACAATTGAGTTCAATTCCATAAAAATGAGAACTTGCCAATTTATCAATGAGACTTTTAAAAGTATGAAATTGGTCAAGTTCAATATGATGATCATAAAAGAATGGTGATTCAATTTTACAATGGACTCGCACAGGATCCAATGTTAACGTGAAAAAAAGATTGAAATTTGGTAAAAACACCTAAGTCATTATTGAATCAGGAAATGAAATAAATTACCATCTTGAGGTTCAGGATCATATTCATACTCAAGTTCAATCTCAGAAAAGGGATAACTTGCCAACATGTCAATATGGTTTTCAAGAATTTGATGTTGGTCAAGTTCAATTGGATGTTCTAAAATTGAATCTTGATTTTCAAAACAGCAAGAGTCCTGAATCAAATCAATAGAGTTAGAGATATATGAATTCGCCAAAGGTTGATAAAAAAGAGCTTCTTCATTTCTATAAATGTTGAATAATTGACTCAATTATTGTTCTAACCTATTGATAGACTATGTAGAAGATTTTTGAAATTGTAGCACAGACTCTTGCAAGATTTCTATATTCTTTTCTAGATATGATGTATCTTCAAGTGGTTGGTCTAGAAAAGGAGTGTAGAGATCCTGGTTTTGAAAATTTTGTGAAGAATGTGAGTCCAAAATGTTTTGAGATTAAAGCTCAGACACACGCAAGCGTTTCATACTCAGTTTCAGGGCAGATAGTTGTTCATTTTGAATAGGTGAAACTGAATATGAATCTTGAAAATATTGTGAAATTGGAGAAGCCAATATTTTCTGATATTGTCGTTCGGCCTCTTGTAAGTTGACTTCTATACTCTTTTCGAGTTCAAATTTTTCTTCAATGGGTTGGTCTAGAAAAGGAGTATAGGAAGCGAGATCGGGGATTGAATATTGTGAGATTTGTAGACAAGGTGATACAGTGGATAAGGAGGTTGAAAATTTGATTCGGGGGAGGTGAATCCCCATTGACTCTGTGAAGAGTTGAAATTATTTTGAAAATTATGGTCATAAGATTATAGTTATGGGTTGTATTGATTCAGATAAGTCCAACCCAGTGTATTTGGTTGGCTCATATTGTAAAAGGCCAGGTCGGAATTATCCGAATCAAATGGGGTTGGTGTGAAGTATGGATTCATATTATGATTAAAAGAATTGTTGTTGTTGAATTCTATTTCACAAACAATCACAAATAAAAAAGAAAGAACAAACAAGAAACAAGAAAATTTTAATTTATTACAGTGTGTAAGCAATCAAAGCAAAAAACTAGCAGCAGATTATATCAATATATACAACTTGCAAAGTCCCTACAAAAGATGAAGTCAAAATCCTACAAATACGCCGTGTTTCCGCGGCTTTCCTTCAGTTTTCGCGACACAGTTATGGAAGCAGAGTCCCTGCTTTCTAGAAAAGGGACATGCAAGCAAAAGTAAAGTTCTACATTATTCAGTTTCTACAAAAATTAACCTGCACACCGAAACAGAAAAGAAAATGTTAACACAAACGTAAAATCTAAACCATTCCGTCCCCGGCAATGGTGCCAAAAATTTGATTAGAAAACTAGCACTTGAAAATGTGTATTTATGAAATCAATGAAATTATATATGTGTGCTAATGTTCCCTTGATACTTTCGTTATAGCATTGGCTCAACGGATCGAATCCACAGGGACGGTAGGCGATAGAAGCATTAACAATTTTTGTTCACGTCAGTTGTTAACAAGTCTTCTTTGTTAAAAGAATGATTAAAAGTAAAAGAAAGAAAACTAAACGTGATAGATAGAGAAGGCGATGAAAGCGATGTGAAAATAAAAGATGAGTGGTTTGGAAAATAAAATAGAAAGAAGATGAAGTTTGTAGTAAAGAAAATAAAAATAAAGGTGAATAAAGAAGATGGTAAAACAACGATAGAAAAAATGATAAAATATTTTGAAACTGGTTATTAAAACAAAGTAAAAAAAACTCATGGCTATTAACTACTAATTGCTCCACTAACCATGCTAACCTCTTAGTGACAGTTGCCTCACATCAAGCCTTGGCCATCACTAATCCTTGGCTTCAAGAGATGATACAAAGCATGACTCATAAGATTGTTCTTCTACATCTAAACAACACATCCATACCACATAACAAGTTGCAAGCTACTATTAAATCATCAAAATCGGTTAGAGGTGAGCATGAATTAAAGAAGACATTGCAAGTTAGCAAGTTAGTGGGTTAGGTGTTAGAAATGTTAGAATGTTAGAATCCATCATCATGAGCCATCAATGGCTCTTACAAGAGCAAGACCTTTTAGAGGCGATTAGATTCATGTGGATTATCAAGTAAGTGGTTAGTATGGTTAGTGGATCAATAGTAGTTAGTATCCATGAGTTTTCTTTTATCTTATTTTAAAAACCAATTCTAAAATCTTTTATCATTTTTTCGCTTGTTGTTTTTACCATCCTCTTAGTGCACCTTCGTTTCATTTTCTTTTTGTTTTCAAAACCACTTCTCTTTTGTTTTTGTCGTCGTTTTCATCGCCTTCTTTACCTATCACTTTCTGGATTTCTTTTCTTTTACCTTTTCTCATTCTTTAACAAAGAAGAACTTGTTAACAATCGACGTGAATAAAAACTGTTAATGCTTCTATCGCCTCCCGTCCCTGTAGATTCGACCTGTTGACCAATGCTATAACGGAAGTATCGAGGGAACATTAGCACGCTTGCTTTTCATTGATTTTACAAAACATACATTTTCAAGTCCTTGTTCCGTTCCGATCAAATTTTTGGACCAAAACACGGTTTAGACCGACATTTTATTCATAAATTGGTGGGAAAATGTGATATAATAATGCAGAACTTTAGACTAATCACTTGCTAATATGGATTATAATCATAATTATTCCTATGCTTGTAATGGTCCATACTTCACCCTGACCTCTTTTAACTCGGATATTACCAACCCGGTATATCATAACTTTAACCAACCAAGTACGCCGGATTGGTCTTATCCGAGTAGATATATGCCACAGTCCCAATATTATAAGCAGGACTGGAACAATCATCACCACTCTTTACAGATCAGTGAGGATACAATTTCCCCGAGTCATATGGTCAACCACCTTACTAACATCCTGCTTCATATACTCTTTTTCCCAAGCAACCAATAAAAGAACCAGTTTTCTGGAAAAGAGGATGGAAGCCCCAGAAGAGATTGAGCAGCAAATTCAAAATATAGAAGACTCAAAATCCCATCAAAATTTTTAAATCTACGATCCTTACTCTATTTTTCAAGTCCCACAACAAGAAGAACATACCGGCTTAGAAAAGAGTATGGAATGTATAATTCAATTCAAAAGCAATCCTTTTGATATAATAGAAGCAAGACTTAGTCAATTGGAAAACATGCGTAGGAATAAGGAAACTCTTCCTACCCAATCTTTGACTATTCCCAACACTTCTAACTATATTGATAAAAATCAAGAATCATAGTATCTTGAATTTGACCGAGATCAATTTCACCATAAAACCATGAACGTGACAAATATCAATCCATTAACAAATTGGCAAGTTTTTATTTTAATGAAATTGAACTTGAACATAAATGTGACCTTGACCCACAACTCTGTGATTCAGTTCCAAGTTTTGAATTTATGTTGACTTTGGTATCCTTATCCAAGTTGGACCCATTTCCCGAGCCAACATTTGGTTCCTTTATCCATAGATTTTGGGATTGAACCACCTCTTTTGGATAGTCACATTTCACTGATGGGAAAAGAATATGAAATTGAGTTTTATGATTTGGACTCAACTCTTGATCCAAAACTGACTCTCGAACTCAAAATTGATTTTTTTTCAAGTTAGCAATGGCTCCCGAACCTATCACTCTTGAACCCTGTTGGCCCAGAGGCCCATTACTCTAGTTTTGATGATGATTAACTCATGTAGTTATAGTTTACTAATATCTTATGATATTTAGTTTCAGATATTTGATCAAGATTTTAGTAGGTGTTATGCTTCAACAAAGGAGTTTTGGAGCTTTCACATGTAGGTTCAAGAGCTCGAGTATCAAGATCGCATCAGTACTCGGTTGGAGTCAAGCTCATTGGATCGCGTTTGGATCGAGTCGATTTGGAGAAGGAGTTCTACAAGAAGACCTTGGTTTGTGTTTAGTATGTTTAGGTCTTTATAATGATAGATAGTATTGATATGCTCAAGTTCATATACACACACAAGTTTTAAAGTTCATTGGTTTTCGATTTAACCGACTTTGGATTTCTAATTGGAGTCATTTATGCATCATTTTCTACCACCATGCTATGCTTTATCTGAATAAATATTTGATTTTTACTACTTTTTTCTCTTTTTTTCAGGTCCAATGTTTTAATGGAGAAAGAGGCCCAACAATTGTGATTTTTGAGGAATTAAAGAAACATTTAGAAGCCCACAAGAGAAAAGCCCAAGTCTGAAAAGATCTAAAACGTATTCTCAGTTTCTACAAGATCCAAATGAGGATACGAGATGCAACAAAAAGGCATAAAAATCTGCTAGCGCAGCGGCCAAGAAACGACCGCGGAAACGCGGCTTATGTCGCGGACTCGCGGCAATCTTTAGGCCGTTACTTCAGCGTTTGATCTGGAGACTGAAGTGGGATGGCCTCCTCTCATGAATGAAAATCACCTAGAGGGGGGGGGGTGAATAGGTGATAATGCTAATCAATACATAATTAAAAATATGATGCAACAATCAACCCAAAACAAGACTAGAAGCCGAATACCCCGTGAAGGGTTCTGAACTCCTTCCTCCTGATTCCTCTAGATATGAGTTGGAGGTGCGTAATGCAATCTTGTTGTATGAGTATTTGATTGACAATGTGATTATGCAACAAGTGAATATAACAATGAAAATGAAGAGAAAGTACAATGTAGCAAAGAAAATGTGAAGCAAGTAGATAAAGCAATGAATATAAAGTAAGTGATTGAAGCAAGAATTAGGAGCAAGAATATAATGCAAGAGATAAGAGCAAGTAAACTAAACGCAAACACTGAGAATTTTTCCGAGGTTCGAGCACCCAGCTCTATGTCCCCGCCTTCACCCAGAAGGATTTCTAACAATTATAACTTCACAAAGAATTACAATCACACCGGAGTACCTAACTCCACAATCTCAAGTACAAGATCTCTCTTAGTGATCAAAAGACCACAAACTATCTTTTGCAAACGCCTCTTTCCCTTACAAGAGCCCTGTAGAGTAATGGTTAGAATTGAAGTTCAAATAGTGTAAAAGGAAATGAACTAGA
This sequence comes from Agave tequilana, assembly GCA_038442645.1. Lineage (NCBI taxonomy): Eukaryota > Viridiplantae > Streptophyta > Magnoliopsida > Asparagales > Asparagaceae > Agave > Agave tequilana. The sequence continues at coordinate 15,097 of JAVJIF010000338.1, read as the reverse complement.
GAGAGTTTAGAAAATAAAACTTCAGCGATGAGAGAATCTTCAGCACAAAAACCAAGAACCAAACTCTCTTGAAAGCTTGAAATCTTTTGAAACTTTTTGTATATTGCTTGTTGTTGTTGTTATTGAAAACATAACCCTAATCACCTCTATTTATAGGAGAGGGCTAGGGATTAAAAAGTAAACTCATATAATATTAATTAGGAAGAATTTGACCCATAAAATATCCCCTAAATCCGTTTAGAAACGAAAAATACAAATTTAAAACGTGTTTACAAGCTAGCCGTTATGGCTGAAACGGCTACCTCGGTCGACCGGCCGGTCGACCGGGATTCAAACAAAAAGAGCCGTTGCAGGCTCTCGGTCGACCGCCCGGTCGACCGAAACAAACAGAGAGTGACACCACTTTAGTCGGCCAGCAGCCCGGTCGACCGAAGTCTTCGGTCGTCCGCCCGGTCGGCCGAAGAAAGTGCACATGGATACGCATCCAACCTGCTAGAAAACCAGTTGAGTGTCGGTCGACCGGCTCAGGCCAAAAGTCAAGACTGATCAAGAATTTTAAGGAGATTTTGATATCTAATAAAATATTTTTGATTAGAGATATATATAAAACATAAAATTGAGTTTGTAATCAAAAGGCTTTGTATTAAATTATTTTATATATATTTATAGGGAGTATTTCTAGGAAATGCATGTGCGCAAAAACGTGTGTGTTGGAATATAGAGCTTCAATCCTAATTACTATTCTTTAACAAAACTATAAAACAAGAAACAAGACTAATGAAGTCTCATGAGCAATCTTGAAGTCTTGAACCATGCAAAGCCTAGCTAGAGCCTTCTTTTCTATGTTCCTTCCTTGATGTGCCATAAACCTTCTTTGCTCCATGAACTTAGAATTTCTTGCAAAAGCTAAGCAATGGTCTCCAAACATGGTACAAAACCTGAAACTTATCTTGAACAAACTTATTAGTACCAAATGGCTCTTATTTGTTTTGTTATCATCAAAACACTAAACAAACGGAGAGTGTAACCTTTTGGGCCAACAATGAAGACTATAAATAGACCCCTAGGGCCTCTGTAATCAGGGAGGAGAAAAGAGCATTGTTGATAGGGTAATTATTAGGATTTCTCTAGGTTTTCTTTTAGTCTCTGATGTTATTTTCTTTTTCTCCTTCTAGAATCCAGAAAAGAGAGAGTGAGAGTGAGCAATCTTTATAATTGGAGACAGTGACAACGCAATACAAGGATCGAGCTTTCAATCTTCATCTTCTATTGTTCTAGTACATTTTTTTTTTTTTTAAGCTTTTACTTTCTTCTATTTCGCTTCTACAATGAACTGTTTCTTGTTCTTTATTTTCATGTCTAGCTAATTTATTAACATGACTAACTAACTTTTAATTTTACTAACTACTAACTCTTGGGTGATTGCTAACTTATATGATTCATTGGATACTTTCTTCTTTTAAGTCTTGCAATCTACAAGTCTATTTTACCTCCAATGAAGGTGAGTTGCTTTTTATTCTTTGTAAATGCTATGTTCTCCCTTCATATGACTCATGTGAGCCTCACTTAGAGCCTTGTCTTTAGAACAAGTGCCTTGATGGAACATGAAGATGGAGCACTTCACTATGCCAATGACTACATTACAAGTTCTTATTTCATACTCGCTTTATTATAGCTTTGATGGACTAATGAATCTTGTATATTTCTTAGCATCATTAAAATTGACTATCCTTGTTCCACTAATGAAAATCTATTTAGGGAGCCAATGATTCAAGGAGGCAACTAGCCTAGATGAGAAACACCTTCGACATGGGACAACACAAGAACTTGGCAAGCAAGATTTACCATTGCCGATGATTCAATATGAGGCATGCATCACCCAACGAGAGTAGTAAGTTAGTAAATTAGAATGTTAGTTAGTCATGGCTTCTCTTTATATCATTCTTAAAAATCTCTCTTCTGAAAACTTCTTCTTTTCAAATATCTCCGTTTTCCTTCCATCTTTATTCTCGTTTCTTCTTTTCTTTTACAAAATACCCAAGATTTTCCACTCACTTTCCACATCATTTTATTTTCCATTTCTTAAAATAAAGAAGAACCTTCGTTTTTCTTCACAAAGATTTTATACAAACCTTGAATGCTTCTATCGCTAACCCTCCCTGCAGATACGACCCGTCTTAGCTTATGCTACGGACGGTGAATCAGAAGGAGCAAAGTAAACCTGCATAAACATTCGAAGTTCTTGATCATCGGTACACGACAACCAACGGTTTCTCTAAACCTCTTTTCAATACAATTAATCCTTCTGAATAAATTTTGGCGCCGTTGCCGGGGAGGGTAACAGTTTTTATTGAATTTTTGGAACTGAAACGAATTTTTCTTCTCTGTTGCAGGTTATAGGTCAGGGAAAGCAGGAAAGAAGATTGCAGTAACATATAAGTGATCTTGGGCCTCTGTTCTAGAAAGCAGAGACCAAGCACCCTCTGGATTGCCGCGTTTCCTCGGCTCTCATCGCGGATCCGCAGCAAAAAGGAGTTCACTACTGACTGGCTTTTTGCAGGGCTGCTTGCTTTGCAAAATTAGAGTTTTCTGCAAACTTTATTTCTTGTATGCCATCACCAGGAGCCTGCTAATAAACCAACAATAAAACACTTGTTGAAAAGTTTAAAAAATTGATTAGACGTTTGCATTTTAGGCACGTGTCTTTTCAATTCATTTACTTTACTGTTGAAGAGTGCTGGAGCAAGGTACGTAAGCATTGCATTCAGAATAGGACTCATCTCTTGGTTGATTTATATCGCTTTGAGTGAATCTTATTTATCTTGCACACTTGCACAAAATTGATTTTAAGGGCAACACCCAATAACAAGATAAGATGGGGATTTAATCGCCCTTCCTTGGCCCAAAAATCAGATTCCAACCACTCACAATCCCAAGCTTTTTAATAAAATTTGATAGACGTTGGCCCCTAGGGACATCCGGACTCGATAAGAGATCAGCTGAGGTTGAAAATTGTTTTTGATTCACACTCCAGTCAAATCAGTAATTATGGTTAGGGATTGAGGGGAGAAACCCTGAAGGCTGGTGGTTTGGCTTAATTAGGCCCATCGCTTCTGCGCGGATACCTCCCACCAATCTTGTCCCCACCTGGCTGATTAGTTGTGGTCTGACTCAAGCAATAACCTTCTTAGGTTCATCGAACAGTTAGGAGTCGTCTAGGTCCAGGAATCCTAGATAGCTGGTGATTGTTTTTCCTTTTTCTTGTTTGTTATTTTTCTTTTTCGCTTGATTGCTTGGTGAACGTTGTCTGTGATTGTGCATGCAAGAGTGGTATCGGGACCCAATTTCAGCAAGACTTGTTAGGACTTTTACACTTGCACAAACACCAATTCCTAACACAATTCCAATCATGGCTAATAATACTTCTCTCCAAGATATGTTCTACCCCATTCGCACTTCACTTCCTTCATGCATTCTTTTACCCGAAGCAACTGGGAAAATTTTGAGCTTAAACCATAGTTCATAAATACACTCCCAAGATTTCATGGCCTAGAATCCGAGGACGCATATTTCTTCATTTGTGAGTTTGAAGAAGTGTGCTTGATGATGAGAATTCCCCAACTAGGGGAAGACGCTGTTAGATTATGGTTCATTCCCTTCGCGCTTAAGGACATAGCCAAGAAATGACTATACAATTTGCCTGCCAGTTCTATCTCGACATGGGATGAATTTGTCAAAGTCTTTCTTAAGAAATTCTATCCCATTCACAAAATGGCCCTCATCAGAAAAAATATAATGTAGTTCAAGCAAAAATCAAGTGAACCATTCTGGAAGTATTTTGAACGGTTTAAAGATTTACTAGCCCAATGTCCTCATCACGGCATAGAGAAGTGGCGACAGTGCCAAATTCTCTATGACGGACTAGATTATCAAACCAAGACACTCCTCGAGACCATGTGTCAAGGGAAATTTTTAAAGAAAGATGAGAACCAGGGTTGGGATCTCTTTGAAGCTTTAGCAAAAAAACCATTCAATGGGAGTCTTGCCCTGAGAAAACCAATCCCACCACTTCCAGAGCTGGTATGCATTCGATTGGATCCTCTATAGCTACTGAGGTAAAGATAACTCAATTGATGAAAAGGCTAGAACTGCTCGAGGCTAGGGAACCAAATTTTGTGAATCAGGTCAACCCACCACCTGTGATCAACCCGGGTTGTACCTACTGCCATGCTCTTAACCACCTATTTGAGGAGTGTCTCGTCTACCAAGCCCAAATGTACCCTGAGAATATGAATGCAGCATACACCAAACCGAATTACAATCCATACTCCAAAACATACAATCCGGAATGGAGGAACCATCCAAACTTTTCTTGGAGTCAGTCTGGTCATGAGCAACCAAGACCATCATTTTCACACCAATACCCTGCTCAGTCTCATCAACGAGTTTCCAACAGAGTCCACCAAATTTTCAAACAAGCTTCCAACATAACTTCCAGCCCGCATATCAGCAACAACAAACACAAAATCATCCTGATAAAAAAATGTCAGATTTGAAAAGAATGATTGAAACCTTATCTAAAACCCAGGCCTCAATGATGAACACCCACAACCAGGCCATCAATAGGTTAGAGATTCAGATAGGTCAACTGGCTAGCTCATTGAATGAAAGACAAAAAGGAACATTGCCGAGCCAACCAGTACCCAATCCTAAGAACCCCTTCCCTATTCATGAAGCTGAAGACATAGGTCCTGCTCAGTGTAATACTGTTTATATTTTGAGATCTGAAAAGCAGATAGACAATCAGGTTTCTAGTCATCCTGTTCCAAATAATTCAGTGTCAACATCTCCTGTTCTAGTGCCATCGACTCAAAATGATCCATCTTCAAGTTCACAACATTTAAGCTCCAAATCAAATAAAGATAAAGCAGATGAGCAACCATACAAGCCTATTGTACCATTCCCTAATAGGCTAGCAAACCAAAAGTCTAATGCTCAAATGGATAAAATTAGAGAAATGTTCAACCAGGTCCAGATCAATGTACCCCTTCTTGATGCCATACAACAAGTTCCCTCCTATTCCAAATTCTTGAAAGATATATGCACTAAGAAAAGGAAAACTAATGTCCCAAAGAAGGTCTTCCTTGCTTCTAATATAAGTGAGTTACTAACTGGGCTAATTCCCGTGAAATATAAAGACCCAGGGAGTCCAATTATTTCTTGTTTTATAGGACATACCACGATAAATAGGGCATTACTGGATCTAGGAGCCAGCATCAATCTTCTTTCTTTCTCCATGTATCAGCAACTCGGGTTAGGCGACCTCTGTCCGACCAGGGTTACTATACAACTGGCTGATCGATCTGTAAAAATTCCAAAGGGAGAGATTATAGATGTTCTCATTCGGGTCGGGGAATTCATTTACCTCGTGGATTTCATTGTTCTAGAAACGCAACCCGTACATAATCCCAAAGCTCAGACACCTGTCATTCTTAGATAACCCTTCCTTGCCACTGCAAACGCAATCATCAACTGTAGGAATGGATCAATGCGTATAACCTTTGGAGATATGACAAAAGAGGTAAATGGTTTCCACCTAGGAAAACAACCTCGAGATTTGGAAAATGAGTCATTTGAAGTGAACCTGATCGAGGGATTAGCAAGTGAATATGAAATGGAGATTGAATACGAATCTGATAGAGAATTTGAGTTGGAGTCTGATGACTTCAACCTTGATCAAATAATTGAATCCACAGTGGAGTGGGCAACAGATGCAGCCCTTATCCTTCCCTTACACAAGGAACAACCATTGGTAGATCAAGTGCCCTCTTCTGAGCTTAAGGTTCTCCCTAGTCATCTCAAGTATCAGTACTTGGGTGAAAAGGAAGCATTTCTAGTGATAATTGCGTCCCATCTGACGGAACAACAGGAAGAGGATCTTCTTGTAGTATTAAGGGAAAATCGAGAAGTCATTGGTTGGACCATGACTGATATAAAGGGAATCAGTCCATCCATTGTGCAACACCGGATTCATTTGACGGAAGATGCAAAACCTAAACGTGACCCACAACGTAGACTAAACTCAATCATGCAGGAGGCTATTAGAACTGAAATTTTGAAGCTAATAGACAATGGGATCATCTGTTCCATATCCGATAGCCAGTGGGTTAGTCCAGTCCACACTGTGCCCAAGAAAGCCGGGGTTACCGTGGTAGAAAACGATAAGAAAGAATTAGTACAAACTCGTCTTCCAACGAAGATTCGAGTCTGTATTGATTACCGAAAATTAAACACTGCCACGTGTAAAGACCACTTTCCCCTTCCATTCATCGATTAAATGCTCGAGAGACTAGCTGGACATGAGTATTACTGCTTCTTGGATGGATATTCAGGATACAATCAAATCCCTATCGCTCCCGAGGATCAAGACAAGACAACCTTCACCTGTTCCTTTGGAACATTTGCATACCGAAGAATGCCCTTCGGCCTATGCAACGCTCCTGAACGTTTCAACGTTGCATGCTTAGTCTTTTTTTCCGACATGGTGGAGAAATTTTTGGAGATTTTCATGGATGATTTTCCATTTATAGTGATTCCTTTGAACAATACTTGCACCATCTTAAGTTAGTTTTATAACGATGCATGGAGAAAAACTTGACACTCAATTGGGAGAAGTGTCACTTTATGGTCAAGCAAGGAATTGTCCTAGGGCATGAAGTTTCACACAAAGGAATCGAGGTTGATAGATCAAAAGTGAACGTTATAACAAAGCTCCCTGAGCCGAATGCTTAAAAGACATTAGATCTTTTTTAGGGCACGCTGGCTTCTATAGAAGATTTATTCAGGGGTTTAGCAAAATTGTTAGATCTTTGACAAATCTCTTAGGAAAAGATGTACCCTTCAATTTTGATAAAGAATGTCTAAAAGCTTGGGAGGAGCTTAAACACAGACTTGTTTCGGTGCCAGTAATCTCAGCGCCTGATTGGACTAGGCCCTTTGAAATCATGTGTGATGCCTCCGATTATACCATAGGCACTGTTCTCGGACAACGTACTGATAACAGGCAATACGTGATTTACTATGCTAGTGGGACGCTTAAGTGATTTACTATGCTAGTAGGATGCTTAACGAGGCCCAACTAAATTACACGATAACTGAAAAGGAATTTTTAGCAGTTGTGATTGCGTTGGAAAAATTTCGCCAATACCTACTAGGATCCAAGACAACGATTTTCACTGATCACTCCGCCCTTAGATACTTAATGCAAAAGAAGGATACAAAGGCCAGACTGATTCGATGGATACTTCTTTTGCAAGAGTTTGATTTGGAAATTAAAGACAAAAAGGGCGTTGAAAATGTGGTGGCAGATCACCTTTCGAGAATTCCTAATGCACCAATTGAGACTTTACCTATCAATGAAGACTTTCCTGACGAACACATCTTTACGATGTGTAAAGAGCCCTGGTATGCTGATATAGCAAACTACCTTGCAACTGGGCAAACACCTTCAAATTGGTCCGGTCAGGACAAGTATCGCTTTATGAAACAAGTACGGTTTTTCTTTTGGGATGAACCGTATTTATTCAAATATTGCCCTGATCAGATAATTAGAAGGTGTTTTTCTGAGGATGAACATCATAGCGTATTGACATTTTGTCACAAGCTGGTTTGTGGTAGACACTTTGGTCCACGTAAGACTGCTGAGAAAGTCCTTCAGAGTGGGTTCTATTGGCCCACTCTCTTTAAGGACGCTTATACTTTCTGCAAGCTCTGTGCCAGATGTCAAATGACGGGTCGGATCACACATAAAGACATGATACGCCTTACACCGATCCTTGAGGTAGAAATTTTTGATTTGTGGGGCATCGATTTCATGGGACCCTTTCCTCTGTCCTATGGCAACCAATACATTTTGGTGGCCGTAGATTACATTTCTAAGTGGGCTGAAGCTATTCCTACGAGGACAAATGATAACCAAGTTGTCATCAAGTTCTTACGGGAAAACATCATTTCTCGCTTCGGAGCCCCACGTGCGATAATTAGTGACAATGGAAGTCATTTCTGCAACTGGTCTTTTGAAGCCCTAATGCGGAAGTACTCCATCTCTCATAAATTATCCACGGCCTATCATCCTCAGACGAACGGGCAAGTGGAGGTCACCAACAGACAAATTAAACTGATATTGGAAAAAACTGTTGGACAAAATCGTAAGGATTGGTCCATCAAACTGATTGATGCCCTGTGGGCATATCGGACCGCCTACAAGACTGTCCTCGGTATGTCTCCATATCGAGTTGTATTTGGAAAAACCCTGCCATCTGCCTGTGAAGTTAGAGCACCGTGCTATGTGGGCACTAAAACAACTGAATTTGGACTTAGACAAAGCCAGTTATTTGAGAAAGCTGCAGATATCCGAGTTAGAAGAACTACGAAATGATGCATACGATAACACTCGGATATCTAAACACAGAGCTAAGATTTTCCATGATAAGTCAATTCATAGGAAAAATTTTGTCTCGGACAAAAAGTGCTGTTGTACAACACTAGACTCCACCTTTTTCCTGGTAAGCTAAAAACCAGGTGGTCAGGCACCTACATCGTCCAGAACGTCTCTCCTCATGGTGCCATTGAAATTTTCGATCCCAAAGATGGCAACACTTTCAAAGTGAATGGTCAATGCCTAAAGCCATTTTTCACCATGGAGTCTGAGTCACACAATGTTATTGAACTGGGTCTTTGTGACCCAGTCTATATGTGACCACGTTATTCCACACCATTCCCCGATGTCTCCTGTAAATCATTTTGGAACCTCCTTTGTAAATAAAAAAAAAGAAAAAAAAGTGAATAAAAAAAAGAGAATAAATAAGTGGGACTTAGGTGCTAAATATCACCTAGGTTTTTCATCTTTCCCACCACTCCTTTTCTTTCTAAATAACCTAGGGTTGTAAATTCCTAGTTTCCATTTGGGCAATTTGGGGATTTCATCCTTCTCAGCTTGTTATAAATATCCCCCCTCCCGTGTTCTCCTCATTACCCTACTTCCAATCTCATATCTGCAACATAAACATCTAGCGCCGCCCTCCAAATTTTTCTGCGCCCCTTTCTCCACTATCCGGTCGCGTTTCCATGGCATCTGTTGCGCTTCCGCGGCCACACTATAGAACCTGACCCGCCGCCAAATTTCCCTGCAGACGCGGCCATCTGAGCATCTCCGATCTACCATCTACATCTTTGCTACCATCACAGATTGCTCTCTGCAATCTCGTTTGAGTTTTTCCCCCACGTAGTCCGGGGGAGGTTTGCGTATCCCTTATCGTTGCTTCCTATTATTCATCATGGCACCATTTATTTTCGCCGAAAAAGATTTTGCTAGAATACTTAGCGATGTAAACGGTTATGGGCATATATTTTTAGATCATATTCGTACTTGGGATTGGTATGCATTGATATATGATAATTCAGATCATGAGGCTTATTATTGCCCTGAGCTCGTCAAGCTTGTCTACAATTCCATAGATCACGCCTATGTAAACTTTGACACATACCAAATCTTGGTGCACATGCCCACTGGGGATATTATTGTCACGCTTCTTCTACTGGAAGAACTCACACATGTCCCTTGCAACCCACATCATAGCGAACCCCTATCTTTAATCGATTACATGACTGTCATGGGGCTCACTGTATGGAACAAGATAGGGGGCTCAAAGCCAGTACTACATTTAAAAACGTACATTATGTTGGTCGCTGGATTCAACGCAACATTTTAGGGCTTGATCACATGACCTCCTTTAACAGGCTGGTGCTGCAGATTATACACGACCTGATGACTCGACAGCACACTATATGTATCAACAAGATCATTTTTCAGGTATTATCACAAACTCCTCCCGCACACGCGGTGCAAAGTACTCGCACCCAGTTTTGATCACTTGTCTGTGTAGGACTTTCTTACCAGATGCAGTTTTTGACTCATATGATAGGGTGTTTGTTGCACAAGAGAGGGCGACTAGTGCTTACAATAGTTGTCTTCATGCGGTTTGGACTCCTAGTGTCCAATCCGAAGATGCCCCTGTGGAGTCCTCTTCGGAGGAACTTTTAGAAGAGGAGGATGAGCCGGCTTTTTGGCAACAGGACCCCCCAGCTGATTCACGCGCCTTCATGTCTACCATTTGGCGAGGCATGAAGAAGATATTTCGGGAGCAGATTCGACTACGCAAACAGGTTGCGGAGCAAACATCTCGCCTAGACCGTATTGAGGAGGGTCTGCGGCGATCACAGTCGGCTGGACCTAGCACTACCGCTGGTCCAAGCCGAAGATAGGGGTGATACGTTTCTTTACCTATTTCATGCATATATTTTCTTGCATACATTGAGGACAATGCATGGGATAGGTATGGGGGTAGATACTAACATAAGAATTTTTTAGACCTTTTCTTTTAGATTTCTAGGTTTCTCTTTTCTTATATTTCTCTTTTCTTACTAACATAGGATTTTTTCTAGATTTTTTTTTAGATTTCTAGGTTTCTTGTTTCTTATAAAAAAATATGTATAAATATATATTGATCCATTTTTGAAAAGAATTAACTTGATCTTAGGTATTAAGGAAATTCTAAACTAAGATTTCTTAATATAAGTCGAAATAAGAAACTTTGTTGGATTTTAGGTTAAGAAAGAAAAGAATAGAAAAGATAGCTAGAATTTGAATTATTTTCTAAACACTATATACATTTGCATATTGAGGGATTAATCAAAGACTTAGTGACTTTGTTTACATAAATATATAAAAAAATAATAATATAAATAAAATAAAATAAAATAATAAAATATAGATATTCATAAATAAAACTTGATCACTAATTAAGCTGGTCGGTTGTGCCTTAAGAAGCATAACCAGTCACGCCTAAAAGTCGTTGAGTCCTTAGCATTCGTGGCCTAGTTTACTCGAAACCTTGAACCTTAGGGATGTATCTTCATCTGGTACCCTAAGATCATCTGGTCTAGGAGTCATCAGTAAAAGGCTCGCTACATGGGTAAATTAGAAAGCCTAATGAAGCTAAGAGAATGTAAATATATATTCAATAAAAAAAATAATAATAAAATAATAAAAAATAAAGAAAAAAGAAATATATATATGTGAACAAACAAACTAAAGTCTAAGAAAAATCCCTCATACATATGTATATGTGTTAGGTTTGATACAGAATCCAGTTTCTCTCTATTCTTGGAAAAACTTAACCTAAGTTGAAAACAATATTTCAAATGGAAACTTATAAAAAAGAAGGAAAAGTTTAGAATACCCCTAAACCGATAGATCACCGAAATTCTTGAAGGAAATGGTTCATAAAAAAATGTTTCTCTCTTTTCACTGACATTTTCTTTTTCTTTAGGATTTTATGGGTGCAATCCGCTGAAAACCCTCAGGAGACAACACTCCTCTTCTAGGGTGACCTAGAGGTTTAACGGCTTGTTGCACGAGCTCAGTGCAATCGTGTCACCTACGAAAGTGGTGTAATAATTTAGTTAGAATTTTTTTCTTGCTTATTTTGCTCAGGGACGAGCAAAAGCTAGGTATGGGGGTGTGATTGGAGTCTTTTATGCATCATTTTCTACCACCATGATATGCTTTATCTGAATAAATATTTAATTTTTACTGCTTTTTACTCTCTTTTTTCAGGTCCAATGTTTAATGGAGAAAGAGGCCCAACAATTGTGATTTTTAAGGAATTAAAGAAACATTTAGAAGCCCACAAGAGAAAAGCCCAAGTCTGAAAAGATCCAAAACGTATTCTCAGTTTCTACAAGATCCAACTGAGGATACGAGATGCAACAGAAAAGCATAAAAATCTGCTAGAGCAGCGGCCAAGAAACGGCCGCGGAAACGCGGCTTATGCCTCAGACCCGCGGCAATCTTTAGGCCGTTACTTCAGCGTTTGATCCGGAGACTGAAATGGGTGGCCTCCTCTCATGAAGACTATAAATAGACCCCTAGGGCCTCTGTAACCAGGGAGGAGAAAATAGCATTATTTATAGGGAAATTGTTAGAATTTCTCTAGTTTTTCTTTTAGTCTCTTATGTAATTTTCTTTTTCTCCTTCTAGAATCCAGAATAGAGAGAGTGAGAGTGAGTAATCTTTGTAATTGGAGATGGTGACAACGCAATACAAGGATCGAGCTTTCAATCTTCATCTTCTCTTATTCTAGTACATTATTTTTTTTAAGCTTTTACTTTCTTCTATTTCACTTCTACAATGAACTGTTTCTTGTTCTTTATTTCTATGTCTAGCTAATTTTTTAACATGACTAACTAACTTTTAATTTTACTAACTACTAACTCTTGGGTGATTGCTAACTTATATGATTCATTGGATACTTTCTTCTTTTAAGTCTTGCAATCTACAAGTCTATTTTACCTCCAATGAAGATGAGTTGCTTTTTATTCTTTGTAAATGCTATGTTCTCCCTCCATATGACTCATGTGAGCCTCACTTAGAGCCTTGTCTTTAGAACAAGTGCCTTGATGGAACATGAAGATGGAGCACTTCACTATGCCAATGACTACATTACAAGTTCTTATTTCATGCTCGCTTTATTATAGCTTTGATGGACTAATGAATCTTGTATGTTTCTTAGCATCGTTAAAAGTGACTATCCTTGTTCCACTAATGAAAATCTATTTAGGGAGCCAATGATTCAAGGAGGCAAATAGCCTAGATGAGAAACACCTTTGACATGGACAACACAAGAACTTGGCAAGCAAGACATACCATTGCCGATGATTCAATATGAGGCATACATCACCCAACGAGAGTAGTAAGTTAGTAAATTAGAATGTTAGTTAGTCATGGCTTCTCTTTATATCATTCTTAAAAATCTCTCTTCTGAAAACTTCTTCTTTTCATATATCTCCGTTTTCCTTCCATCTTTATTCCGTTTCTTCTTTTCTTTTACAAAACACCCAAAGATTTTCCACTCACCTTCCACATTGTTTTATTTTCCATTTCTTAAAACAAAGAAGAACCTTCATTTTTCTTCACAAAGATTTCAATACAAACCTTGAATGCTTTTATCGCTAACCCTCCCTACGGATACAACCCGTCTTAGCTTATGCTACGAACGGTGATTCAGAAAGAGCAAAGTAAACCTGCATAAAAATTCGAAGTTCTTGATCATCGGTACACGGCAACCAACGGTTTACTCTAAACCTCTTTTCAATACAATTAATCCTTTCGAACAATTTCATGTCAAAAACATAGATATATATAATCCTATATGTATATTGGATTCTATCCATATACAATATGCTTCAAAGTTATTTCAATATCATATTTTTGTATTTACATGAGTTTTGGAGAAAACGGTATTTCATTTAAAAAATTTAAGTTTTAGAAAATACCAATTTTTGTTTAAAGTCTAATTTCAATATCATAAAAATGGTTCAAATTGTTTATAATATGTGTTGAATTTTAGTCACACATATTTGTATTTTAAAGATCTTTAAAGAACTTATTTTTGTTAAATTTACGTGTATTTTATGAGATTTTTTTAGAAGGTAAAAAGACAAGTTTTCAATCCCTATAATTATGTGACCTGGCTTTCTGACGGTCGACCGGCTGGTCGACCGAGGCAGAAGTCGGTCGACCGGTCAGGTCGACCAATGTGCACAAATGTGCACAGGCTGTTTAGGCTGGAGGGCCGGTCGACCGACCCGGTCGACCGCCAGAAAGCTCTGCTCTCTGTTTCTGGCTCGGTCGACCGAGCGGTTGACCGGTAGAGAGCTCTGCTCTCTGTTTCCAGGCCTCGGTCGACTGGTTGGTCGATCGATGGCATAACGTCAGAAATCCGACCGTTGGCCGGTCGAACTGGCGGTTGACCGACAGCAGAAAGTTTCTGCTGTCTTGGCCCAACGGCTAGTTTTTGGATTCGGTTATAAATGCCCATCCCTTTGGGCTGTTTTGATCAGGAATTTCAAGAGCAAAAATTACCATCTTCTTAAGTGTTTTCGCAACAAGTTTTAAAAGAGTTTTTGAGTTAAAAAGGATTTATCTTTATTTGTTTTCAAGGGTTGAAAAAATCAAAGAAAAATAAAGTATTTGGGATATTAGTTTTGATCTTCATTTCTATCTTATTCTTGTTGTTTTCCCAAGTATTTTCTTTGTGATTTGTTTTTCAAACAACTTGTATTCTCACACTTGAGCTATCATAACTATCCTACCTATAGGATCTTATTTTTGATGAGAAAATTGGTTTGTGGTCTTTGAGATCTCTTGTGTAGAGGTGATTGTGGAGGTTGTGTTGGTATCCCTCTAAGTGTAGAGGTGATTGTGGCTGGTTTGGCTTTGTGCCTATTCCTCTAGTGAGAGGTGATTGTTATTTGGCTTAGTGCCCTATCCCTCTATTGAGAGGTTGATCTTGTGTGACTTAGTGCCTTGCCTCTTGTATAGAGGCTGTTTTTTGAGAGAGGAGTTGTGAACTCTAAAGTTGTATTACCCAAATTCTCAGTGGAGTTTCCCTGTGTGGGAAGTCCTTTGTGGACGCTATAGTGAAAATGCTTCTGTGTGAAAGCGGGGTCGTAGAGCAGTGACTCGAACCTCGAAACATATCTAGGTGTTTGTGATAGATCCACTATCTCTAAACTCTCTCTCTCTCTTTTATATCTTGCATTGATTCATATTATTCATCTCATATTGCTTGGTATTGTTTGTGTGCCTCACTAGTGTTAAACCAAGAGACCTTTACATAGCACCTCAACTCTTATTTAAAGGAATTTAGAGGAGATAGTCCAGAGCCCTTCACCGAAAATTTGGCTACACTCTTTGGTTACACTAAGTGTGTTACAATTTGTTTTTAATTCTTCATCATTTGTCATTAGTTAGCCATATACCTATTCACCCTTCTTTAGGTGTACTTTCAATTGGTATGAGAGCATACGCTCCTGATATTAGGTTTAACCACCTAGGAGTGAGATCTTGGTTAGCTTATCTACATTTGTATTTGTACACAAATAGTTTACACAATCATGGATTACCTTGCCCCTCCCATGTTTGATTTTTGTAACATTGATATGTGAAAGCTTAGAACAAGTGCTTACTTAAAAA